>PVKE010035455.1:0-16877 GCA_004027555.1 Craseonycteris thonglongyai | reverse complement strand
AAAAACTTCCTCAACAGACAGTGCCAGTGAGCTGGTGCATTGTCATGATACAAGAGCTATGAGTTGTTGGTGAAAAGTTAAGGTTGTTTTCATCTAAATTTCTTGTTAAACTTGGCATGAGTGGAATTGAAATCAGCGACAAGTTCAAGTTTATGGAGATAATTCTGTGAAGAAAATGGCAGTATACAAGTGTATTAGACTTTTTTCTGAGGGGAAAGAAGGCGTCACTGATAAAGAGAGGTCAGGGCAGCCAGTAATGAGCAGAACAATGAAAACATTGCAAAAATTTGTCAAATTGTGTGTCAGAATTCTTGGTTGACTGTGAGAAGCATGGCAGACCAAGTAAATATTGATAGAGAAACAGGAAAATCTTAACTGAAAATCTTGGCATGACAAAGGAGTTTAGGGGATGCAGGGAAAGCTCAGCAGTTGTGTGCTTGCCTTGTAATTGTCTAGGTCTAGGGTTCGATTCCAGACCCTGGCCCATTCAGCTCCATATACTGAACTTCAGCTGGTAACTGCTGAAATGACTCAGTAGTGAAGGTTCTTGCCTCTTATGAAGGAGGTCCTCAGTTCATTTCCCGCCTTGTGCAGTCCCATATCCCCTGTGTGGAATGAAACCATGTCATAGCTAATGTACAACTGTGGAAACTGCTCAGGCCCTCCCCACTTTTCTCTCTCTCTCTCTCTCTCTCTCTCTCTCTCTCTCTTCACCTTCTCAAACAATAAAATAAATCTTTAAATTAGAAAAAAAAAAAAAAGGTGTGTACAAAAATGGTCAGAAGGAGCTCATTGGAGATGCCGGGATGGCTCAGTGGGTTAAGCACTCACTTTGTAGCCCCGAGGACCGAGGATGGAATCCCGGCCCTGGACCATGCGGACCCATATGCTGAACTGGGAAGTGCCCCCAGTTCAGTTCTCACCGGGGTGAAACCCCGGCCCAGTTCCTGTTCTGTGCAGCCCCATGCCCACCTATAGAATGAAACTACCGGTATGTGGAAAAACCAATGATGTGCAACTATGGAGACTGTTCTGGGCCCTCCCCCTTCTCTCTATCTAGCTCTCTAAAACATTAAAAATCTTAAAAAAAAAAAAAGAATAAGGAGCTCATCAATGAACAAAAGCAAAAGAGAGGTGAAGTTTGCCAAGACCTTTGGAGAGGCAAGATGATGTTTTGGGCCATATTATCACTGATGATGAAATATGGGTATACCAATAAGACTCTGAAGCAGGGGAAGCCGGGATGGCTCAGTGGGTTAAGCGCTCACTTTGCAGCGCCAGGGACCAGGGATCGAATCCCGACCCCGGCCTGTGCAGAACCATATGCTGAACTGGGAGCTCCCCCAGTTCAGTTCTCTCTCTGTCTCTGTCTCTGTATCTCTCTCTCTGTCAAAAGTAAAAATAAATAAATAAAAATATATTTAAAAAAAAAAAAGACTCTGAAGCAAAGCATCAAAGTGCTCAATGGAAATCAACCAATTCTCCACAACCAAAAAGTTCCATCAGTCCAAATCAGGAGTCCAAACAATGTTGCTCACCTTTTTCGATATCAGAGGGATTGTTCATTATAAATTTGTACCAAATGGACAAACAGTCAACCAAGTTGACTATTTGGAAGTGCTGAAAAGGTTGAGTCAAAAAATTAGATGAGGGGAAGCCAGGATGGTTCAGTAGGTTCAGTGCTCATTTGCAGCCCCAGGGACTAAGGATCGAATCCCAGCCCCGGCCCATGTGGACCCATATGCTGAACTGTGGTATGGCCCCACTTTGGTTCTCACTGAAGCAATCTTTCCATGCGGGAGGCCCCCAGCCCAGTTCCAACCCAGTTCTTGGCCCCCACTTACCTGCGTGGAACAAAATCATGTTGAAAACTGATGATGTATAACTGTGGAGATTGCTCTGGGCTCTCCCCCTTCTCTCTGTCCTTCTCTGTCTTTGTGTCTTTCACTGTCAAAAACAATAAAATAAAAATCTTTAAAAAAAAATTTAGATGATATGGTAATAACTGTGTATGATGCCAGATGGGTATTAGACTAGCCAGGATGAGCACTTCTTAAACTATGTAAATGTCTAACCACTAGCTATACACCTGAAATTAATATAAAATACCGTATTTTCCGGCATATAAGACGACCGGGCATATAAGACGACCCCCTAATTTTACAGTTAAAGCATAGGTTTAGGCCTATATTCACTGTATAAGACTCCCCCCCACTTCCGAGGCTGTAGTCTTATACAGCGAATATAGGCCTAAACCTATGTTTTAACTGTAAAATTAGGGGGTCGTCTTATACGCCCGGTTGTCTTATACACTGGAAAATAACGGTAATATTGAATATTTTAAAAAAGGTAATACGTATATATAATACCAGCCATAAAAAATGAATGAAATCTTGCTCTATGCAACAAGCTGGTTGGAATTAGAGGGTATCCTGCTAAGTGTAAGTCATCCAGAGGAAGATAAATGTCATATGATTCCACTTAAACGTGGATTCTAAGGAACAGAATAAATGAAGAAACAAAACAAACAGACCCATGGATATAGAGAACATTTTAATGGTTGCCAAATTGGAAGGGGGTGAGTAAAGAAGGGGAAGAGATTAAGAAGTACAAATTCATAATTGCAGAATGGTCATGGGAATGCAAAGTCCAGCATGGAGCATAGTTAGTAAATTTGCAGTATCAGGTGGGTACCAGGATTATCCAGGTGATGGCTTTGTAAGTTATATAAATGTCTCCTCTTTATGTTGTACACCTGAAGCTAATACAATATTGTATTTCAAACATAATTGAAAAGTTAAAAAAAAAAATACACGTAATTTTTGTTGACCTGTTTTTCTGGGTTTCACAAATATGTTGTAGAATTACGTATACCTTAGCAACTACATTATTTTTTCTTCTGAAGACAAGTGCATGTTTATGTTATTCAAATTACAGCCTACAAGGATGCCGAGTTAGCTCAGTGGTTTGAGCCCTTGCCTCACAATCGTGTGGTCCGGGGTTCAATCTCCAGCCCCAGCCTGTGAAAACCCATATGCTGAAATGTGGCACAGCTGGTAACCACCAGGATGGCTTGGCAGCAAAGGTGCTTACCTCCCATTCAGGAGGCGCACGGTTTGGTTTCCACCCCGTGCTGCCTACATCTTCTATGTGCCTGTGTGGAATGAAATCATGTCACAATTAATGATATACAACTATGGAGACTGCTCTGGGCCCTACCCCTTCTCTCTCTATCTTTCTCTATACTTCACCTTCTCTCAAACAATAAAATAAATCTTTTTTAAAAAATTAGAGGATATATATATAACCTTATGAAATATCCTACTAAAATGTAACCATTGAAGTGATTATGTGTATATTTTGGTTATTTTGCCTATTGGTATAGTAAATATACCAATTTTATGAAACCCTTTTATTTATATATTTTAAGATTTATTTTATTGTTTGAGAGGAGGTGAGATATATATATATAGAGAGAGAGAAGAGGGTAAGGCCCAGAGCAGTCTTCATAGCTGCACATCATTAGTTGTGACATAGTTTCACTCCACACAGGTAGATGTGGGCCCACACGGGGCAGGAAGCTAACTGGGGGCCTCTTGCAAGGGTGGTGCGAACCTTCGCTGCCATCCCAGCAGTTACCACTTGCGCCACAGTTCCACATATGGGTTTGCATAGGCTGGGGCCGGGATTTGATCCTGGGACCTTGCAGCTGCAAGGCAAGTACTCCACCTGCTGAGCTATCCCAGCATCCCTGTGAAACCATTTTAAAATTTTGCATACCTCTGAATTTCCAAGACACCACTAGTTGAATCTCAGAGCAAACAAATTATTCAGGTAGTAATTGTGGCAAATTGAAAACAAAATACATTGGTGTTCATTTTTTTAACTTCCTACAAGACCTTTCAGCTATTTACCCTGATAAAAGACATGACCAGACTTCAGGAATTCAGAATCTTAGGTACTGCCATAATTTAATTGAGCTTGCAACTACACACTTAACCATAGTCTCTTCCTCTCCACTGTACACTTTACCCAGGATAGTGATAGGTTAACTTGATATTTTTCAATACATTTCTTCTTTTTTTAAAAAGATTTATTTATTGTTTTTGACAGAGAGAGTGATACAGAGTCAGAGACAGAGAGAAGGGGGAGGGCCCAGAACAGTCTCCATAGTTTCACATCATCCGTTTTTCCACATAGTTTCATTCCACAGGTGGGCGGGGCTGCACAGGGCAGGAACTGGGCTGGGGTCTCGCCTGGTGAGAACCAAACTGGGGTCACTCCCCAGTTCAGCATAGGGGTCCACATGGGCCAGGATTTGATCCTCAGTCTCCGGGGCTGCAAAGTGAGCGCCTAACCCACTGAGCCATCCCAGCTTCCCCTCAAGACATTTCTTAAAGTTATAATTACTTTTTAAAATTCATTTATTATGAAATGTAATTTGATCCCTTCTGTCCCCCCCCCTTTTTTTTTAAGACTCATTTTATTGTTTTTGACAGAAACAGAGAGAGACAGAGTCAGAGAGAAGGGGGAGGGCCCAGAGCAGTCTCCATAGTTGAACGGCATCAGTTTTCAACGTGGTTTTGTTCCACACAGGTGGTCAGGGGCCACACAGGGCAATAACTGTGCTTGGAGCCTTCCGCATGGGAGGCATGTCCCCACGAGCCAGGGGCTGAACTGGGAGGCGAGAACCAAACTGGAGCCTTCTGCATGGGAAGCACACCCCAGTTCATATGGGTCGGCATTGGCCGGTCCCCGGATTCGATCCTCAGTGCCCAGGGCTGCAAAGTGAACACTTAACCTGCTGAGCCATCCCTCTTCCCCACCTTTTTTTCTTTTACTGGAAGCAGAAAAGGGAAAATATGCAACTGTCAGAACCTTATTTTAACATTTTATTTCCTATATGTTAACTTAGTGTAGTACTTCCCAGAGACCTTTTTCCAATTGAGGAAAATGATACTTATTAAGATTAAAAATAAGGGAAGAAAGATCATAGAAAAAGTGATTATTTTAATCTTTTGTAATATTTTTTCCTATGTTGCTATATAATCATACATTTAAACCTTCATTTTCTAAGTCAGCAAATCAGCATTTAGTACGTGTTTAGCATCTTTTGTATCTAAGCACTGTGCACTATGGCAGGTGCCATTTCTTTAGTGTACTGATAAAATTTGAGAACTATTTAGAAGTCCGAACATGTTTGAAGATTTGACTTTAAAAACAACAGTGGTTCTCAACTTTTTTTTCTAACCCAACATACCTAAAAGAAAGGAGATAATTTAACAGTGGTTATCTATAAAAGTAGAAAAGGCTGAGTCTAAGGAAGAAGTATATGTTCTTTGCCCCACCTTCTGCTGACTTTGAAGCCAGCATCTCACTATATAACCACACATTAGGAATTCCTGGGAGAAAATCCAGACTTTTTAAACCTACATATAACACTTATACAAATAAGTGTTGTCTCTTCTCTAGTGGTACTTGTCTAAAACTTTTTTTGTGACACTTCTTTTTGTGTGTGTGTGTGAGAGACACTTCTTTTGGAAAGTAGTTCTAGAAGTTAATAGACCTATTAAAGAACCTGACCTCATTGTGTGAGTCAAATTATATATTTTACAGAAACCCTTTAGTGTTCACCTTAATTAACCCACTTGATTTGTAATAATTTATTTCCAAAATACTTTGGTTTATTTGCTGAAAAACAGAATTACACTCAGCTGATAGAGACTGGTTTGCATTGAGTCTAGGCAAGAGTCAGTTTGAGCTCTGAAGGGCAGACTCAGGGAGAAGAGTATAATCCTATCAAGAGAGTCTTCAACAGTTCAAACAGGGAATGAAACTTAAGTTCTGCTATGTATAAAAAACAAAAATGCACATTCTCATATACTTGTTCCTCAGGTAGGTAGGTGGTTGTATAATTTCTTTTTTTGTTTTTTGAATTTTCTATTTGTCATTAAAAAATAATCAGCTAATTGTTTCTAAAGTTTTTTCAGTGTCCCTCAATGAACATCTGATTGTCCTCTCTCATTGTGCTTACCTCTGCAGGTGAAGGCTGCTATCCTTAAATACATAGAAACTCTGGCCAAGCAGATGGATCCAGGAGATTTTATAAATTCCAGTGAAACTCGTCTGGCAGTGTCTCGGGTCATCACTTGGACAACAGAACCCAAAAGTTCTGATGTTCGTAAGGTAAGTTTTAATATAAGGTTTAGAGGTTAAATTAGAAAAGCAAGTTAGTCATTTTGGATTGCCAGTGAAGGAAGCTATCAGATTAGCCAAAAAGTGGTTATGTTCTTTTGTGAGTAAATTAGAGGTAATTTTTTTTTATAGAAAACAAAAACTTTATTCAATAATGCATTGTCCATATTATTCATATTGCTCAAAAAAAATTTTTTTCTGCAAAAAATTGTACGAAGAACAATTTGATATCTTCATCAAAGGTAAACATTTTACCATTTAAGGTGTTTTGCATAACACAAGACATGGTAGTCTGATGGTGCAATGTCTATGGAATGTGGTGGGTGTCATAACAAATCCCATCCAAGCTCCAACAACTTTGGATGAGTGACCAAACTTGTACTATGTAGTCTAGCATTATCGTGGAGGAAGACAACATCTTGTGATTCACCAATTCTGGACACTTCTGTTTGATGGCATTACTTAATTTATCCAGTTGATGACAGTATACATCCAAATTAATTGTTTGGTTCTGGGGAAGCAGCTCAAAATATGAGTACACAATACCTTTGAAATCCCACCAAATCCAAGATTGAATCGCAAATGTTAATGCATGAAATTAGATGAATTTCTTTGAGTTCATGTGTCATCCAAATATCAGGCTTACTAACATACTCCAGTTGTTTTAAATGGTTTTCAACACACAATTTCAATATGTTAAGATACTCAGCAGTCTGATGTTGTTAAACACCAGTTGGATTCAGTTATTGCCTTTATTTTCTCATCATCAACTTCTATTGGCCTTCCTGAGCATGGTGCATCATTGACATCAAAATCTCCAGAACAGAATTTAGAAAACCAATTCTGACACTGCCTAACTTTTAAAAAATCTTCACGGGAAACTGTGATGGCTCAGCAGGTTAAGTGCTCGCTTTGCAGCCCTGGGGACCGAGGATCGAATCCCGGCCCTGGTCCATATAGACCCATATGCTGAACTGAGGTGTGCTTCCCATGCAGAAGGCCCCCAGTTCAGTTCTTGGCTTGAGGGGACGTTACCTTGCATACGGGAGGCCCCCAGCCCAGTTCCTGCCCTGCACAACCCCCACCCACCTGTGTAGAACGAAACCATATTGAAAACTGAAGACATATAGGTAACTATGAAGACTGCTCTGGACCCGCCCCCTCCTCTCTGTCTCTCTCTGTCTCTGTGTCTCTGTGAAAAGCAATAAATCTTAAAAAAAAAAAAATCCACCATACACATCATTTAACTTTCTATGAGCTTGCACAGCATTTTTTCCTTTTTACAAATAATATGACAAAAATGTTCCTTTTGATTTTCCATTTTGAAATCAATACCAAGCAAACAATTGTTAAAAAAAAAAAAACAACAACTGTACACTTTCTTTTTCTAATACAGACTTAAACTTTCAGCTGTCAACAGACAAAATGAATTTCCAGGTTAGAAGGAGGTTAGTTGCATTTTAATACATATACCCATCTAGTAGCATAAAACACAATGACTTTTTGGCCAACCTAATATTTTCAGGACATTACCAGTTAGCGTTGAGTTATTGACCTAATAATATAAAGACCTTTTCTAAAAATATATATATTCTTTTAAATTATTTTAAATTATATCCAATTAATATGTGTATAATTTTCAAACAGAGTAAAAATTTGCCCTTGCCATAATTCAACCCCTAATCTTGTAACCATTCAAAATATTCCAAATATTTTCCCTTGTATTTACCTATTTATTTCTAATAAGAGCTTATACTATTTCTTAAAGATTTATTTATATTGTTTTTTGACAGACAGAAATAGGCATAGAGAGAGATAGAGCGGGGGCGGGGGGGGGCGGTGCAGGGCAATCTCCATAGTTGTATGTCATTAGTTTTCCATATAGTTTCACTCCACAGGTAGGCGTGGGGCTGCACAGGTCAGGAACCAGGCCAGGACCTCCCACATGAACTCTGGCAAGAACTGAACTGGGGGCACACTCCCAGTTCAGCATATGGGTTCACACGGGCCAGGGCCACGATTCAGTCCTCGGACACTGGGGCTGCAAAGCAAGCACTCAACCCGCTGAGCTACCCCGACATCCTCTATTTCTTGATTTATTAATTTTCAAGCTTTATTGATCTGTTCATAAATACAGTCATTATGTGTGTCTACTATATCTACCTTGGTTAATGTGGACGTAGCTTTCCCATACCATTCCCACTCCTTTCCTATATCTTTTCTTATAACCTTCAAAATACTTATGAATCAGTTGTTGGTCACCAATGGAAAGATACACACTTTGACTCTGGAATTATTCACTCCTATACCAAGTGGTTTACTATACTGCCTTCTTTCTAATGTTTTTTAAGTATCTGTTAATATTTCCAATATCTCTGTCACATGCTTATGGCTAATATTTTCCATATGCTCAAAAAAATAGATTATTTACTTTCTGGGAAGCTTCTTAGACCCCTTTTCTTTACATTTTCCTGAAACTTCTCTTTATCCCTAATCATTTATTTCTTGCATCCTATATCTAGCTATTTACTTTCTTCCTTGATAAAAATCATTTCCTTTAATATTTGTTACAAAGGAATGCACAGAAATAAATTTTCTGAACTTTATTTATACTGATGAACTCTTCACCTAGTAACAGCAGAACATACATTCTTCTCAAGTACATATAGACATTCTCCAGGATAGACTATATGGTAGGCCATGAAGCAAATCTAAATCTTTTTTTTAAGGCTAAAAATAATAGAAAGTATGTTTTCTGACCACATGGAATGAACTTATAAATCAATAACAGAAAGAAATCTGAAGAACTCACAAATATATGGAAATAAACATACTCCTAAAATACCATTGGGACAAAGGAGAAATCAAAAGGTAAATTAGAAAATACATCCAGGGGAAGTCGGGATGGCTCAGTGGGTTAGGCACTCGCTTTGCAGCCCCAGGGACTAAGGATCAAATCCCAGCCTTGGCCCATGTGGACCCATGTGCTGAACTAGGGTACGCTTCCCATGCAGGATTTCCCCCAGTTCGGTTCTTGCCATCCAGTTCAGCCCCTGGCTCAATGGGGCATGCCTCCCATGTGGGAGGCCCCCAGCCTAGTTCCTGCACTGCATGGTCCCCACCCCTGTGTGGAATGAAACCGTGTCAAAAACTGATGATGTACAATTGTGGAGTCTGCTCTGGGCCCTCCCCCTTCTCTCTGTGTCTCTTTATCTCTGTCTCTGTCAAAAACAATAAATCTTTTCTTTCTTTTTTTTAGATTTATTTTATTGATTTTTGACAGAGAGAAAGAGAGACGGAGAGAGACAGAGAGAAGGGGGAGGGCCCAGAGCAGTCTCCATAGTTGACATTAGTTTTTCCATATAGTTTCACTCCACAGGTGGGTACAGGGCTGCACAGGGCAGGAACTGGGCCGGGAGCCTTCCACATAAGTCCCTGCAAGAACTGAACTGGGGGCACACCCAAGTTCAGCATGTGGGTCCGCATGGGCCGGGGCCGGGATTCGATCCTCGGTCCTCAGGGCTTCAAAGCGAGCGCTTAACCCGCTGAGCCATCCCAGCTTTCCCTAAATCTTTAAAATAAAAAATAAAATACATCCAGATGAATGAAAATGAAGATATGACATGCTAAAACTTATGGGATATAGCTAGAGCAGTGATTAGAAGAAAATTTATAGCTGTTAATGCTTATCATTTAAAACAAAAAAGAATGATCTCAAATTGATAACCTAACCTACCAACCACCTTGTGACACTGAAGAAAAATGAGCAAACTAAACCTAAAGTAAGCAGAAAGACATAATGAAGATTAAAGTAGAAGAAAATAAAATAGGGACTAGGAAAACAATAGAGGAAAATTAATGGAAACAAAAGCCAGTTCTTTGAAAAGATCAACAAAATTGACAAACTTGCTAGACTGACTAAGAAAAAAAAGAAGGAAGGCTCAAATTACTAGAATTAAAAATGAAAGAGAGAATATTACTATCTTACAGAAATAAAAAGGATTATGAAGGAACACTACAAATAATAGTGTATAAACAAATTAGTTAACAGAAAAATACGGACTACATATGCTGACGCAAGAACAAACAAACATTTAGGAAAACCAAGAATGCCAGGCTACCTCAGCAGTTGAACACTTGCCTCCCAATCACAAGGTCCAGAGTTTTGATCCCTGTCCCTGGCCTTGTATTGCTGAACTGCATCACAGCTGGTAATTAGCATACACCTGGTTCAATAGCAAAGGTTATTTCTCACCTCCCATGTGGGAGGCCCCCTGGTCCAGTTCCCACTCCACGCAGTCCCACATTCACCTGTGTGGAATGAAACCATGTCACAACTAATGATGTACAACTATGGAGAGTGTTCTGCCACCGCCCCCCCCCTCCCCTTTCTCTCACTCTTTCCCTCTCAAAACAATAAAATAAACCTTAAAAAAGAAAGAAAAGGGGAAGCTGGGATGGCTCAGCAGGTTAAGTGCTCTCTTTGTGGCCTTGGGGTCCGAGGATCAAGTCCCAGCCCATGTGGACCAATATGCTGAACTAGGGTGTGCTTCCCATGTGAGAGGCGCCCAGTTTCGTTCTCGCCCACCCCCGGTTTGGCCCCTGGCTCAAGGGGGCGTGCCTCCCATATGGGAGGCCCCCAGCCCAGTTCCCACCCTGCGCAGCCCCTGCCCACCTGTGTGGAATGAAACCATGTCGAAAACTGATGACATATAACTATGGAGACTGTTCTGGTCCCTCTGTCTCTCTCTGGCTCTGGCTCTCTCTGTCTCTGTCAAAACAATAAAATAAATCTTTACAAAAAGAAAGAAAGAAACAAAGACATGTGAATGTGACAAGACATTGACGTAGTGATCAAAAACTTTCCACAAAGAAAAGCCCAGGCTCAGGTGACTTTACTTGTGAATTCTACCAAATATTAATACCAGTTCTTCACAAGCTCTTCCAAAAACCAGAAGAGGAAGGAACATTTCACAATTCATTCTATGAGAGCAGTTTTGCATTGATACCAAAACTAGACTAAAAGACACCACAAAAAAAGAAAACTACAGACCAGCATCTCTTAGGAATATAGGTGCTTTTAAACCTCAACAGAATATTTGCAAACTAAATTATGCCACATATCAAAGAATCATACACCATGATCAAGTGGGATTTATCCCAGGAATTCAAATCTATTAATGTAGTACACCATGTCATTAGTAAAAAGACAAAAACCACATGATCATCTCAATAGAAATGGCATCCAGCAAAATCTAAAATCCTTTTATGGTAGATAGATAGATATAGGTATATATAGTTACATACATAAACATATAAATTAACGTTTTTTTAACTATTAGCAGCAATTGAAGGGAATTCCTCAACCCAATGGGAGATACCTACAGATATCCACAGCTAACATCATACGAAATGGAGAAAGGCTGAATGCTTTCTCCCTAAAATCAGGAACAAGTCAAGTATGTCTGCTCTCACCGTTTCTATTCAACCCTGTACTGGGGATTCTAGCCAGGACAGTCAGGCAAAACAAAAAAGAAAAGAAATAAATAAAAGGCATCCAAAAAAGGAGAAATAAAACTACTTCTATTTGCAAATGATATGATCTTAATATAGAGAAGGTCCTAAGGGATTAATAATGAACAATTATAACTAATAAGTTCAGTAAGGGGGCAGGATACAAAATCAATTAATTGTAGGAGATGCAGTGATAGCTCAGCAATTGAGTGCTTGCCTTAAAATTGTGAGGTCTAGGGTTTGATTTCCTGGCCCATGCAAACCTATGTGTTGAACTGCAATGCAACTGGTAACCGCCGGGATGACACAGTGGCCAAGGTTCTCACCTCCCATGCCAGAGGCCCCTGTTTTGGTTCCAACCCCACTTGCCCCACATCAACCTATGTGAAATGAAACTGTGTTACAACTAATATACAACTAGGGAGACTGCTCGGTGCCCTCCCCTCTTCCCTCTCTCTCTCCTCTCAAACAATGCACTCAATCGCTGAACAATCCTAGCATCCCCTAAAATAAATATTTAAAACCAAAATCAATTGTATTTCTAAATAGTTGTAGTGAACAATCAAAAAATAAAATTAAGAACATAATTTCATTCAAAACGACCCAAAAATTTTTTAAACTTAGAAATAAATTTAACCGTATAGGGGATGCCAGGAGGGCTCAGCAGGTTAAGTACTCACTTTGCAGGCCCAGGGTCCGAGGATTGAATCCCAGGCCCAGCTGTGCGAACTCCAGTTTAGTTCTCACTGGACCAAAAAAATTCATATACTTAGAAATAAATTTAACAAAATAGGGGATGCTCGGAGGGCTTAGCAGGTTAAGCACTCACCTTGCAGCCCCAGGGTCAGGATTGAATCCCACGCCCGGCCAAGCGAACTCCAGTTCAGTTCTCATTGGGTCAAGCTTCCCATTGGGAGGCCCCTGATGAGGCCCCCAGCTCCTGTGTGTGTGCCTTCCATGTGGGAGGCCCCTGCCCAGTTTCTGCCCTGTGCACCCCTCCCCCCACACCTCCACCTGTGTGGAATGAAACCAGGTTGTGAACTGATGACATACAACTGTGGAGACTGCTCTAGGCCCTTCCCCTTCTCTCTGTCTCTCTGTCAAAAACAATAAAATAGGGGAAGCCAGGATGGCTCAGTGAGTTAAGCACTCACTTTGCAGCGCTGGGAACCGAGGATCAAATCCCGGCCCCAGCCCCGGCCCCCAGCCCTGGCCCCCGGCCCCGGCCCGTGTGGACCCATGTGCTGAACTGGGGAGTGCCCCCAGTTCAGTTCTCTCTCTGTCTTTGTATCTCTCTCTCTCTCTCTCTCTCTCTCTGTCTCTGTCAAAAAAAAAATTAAATTAAAATATAAAATTAAAAAACAATAAAATAGGGAAAGCCAGGGTGGCTCAGCGGGTTAAGCACTCGCTTTGAAACCTCGAGGACCGAGGATCGAATCCCGGCTCCAGCCCAGACGGACCCACATGCTGAACTGGGGTGTGCTTCCCGAATGCGGTGAGGCCCTCAGTTCAGTTCAGAAAATAAATAAAATAAATAAATAAAATTTTTTTCAAATAAAATAAATAAATAAATCTTTAAAATAATAAAAATAAAATATATCTAGTAAAGTAAATGACATTAAAATATAAACTAATGAAGAACTTTATAGTATTGTGATTTAAATCATGCATTTTAAGCCTATATTATTTAATGCAGAATTAGATAGATTAATGGAACATAAAGGAGGTTCCAGAGACATTTATGTTTATATAGGAGATTAGTTCATGATGAGAGTGTCATTTCAAGTCCTGAGAAATGATACACTGATTGGGAAATGATTTGGGAACAGTTGGGCTATCTGTCTCAAGGTGGGAAAGAAAGCTGAATCTCATATACCAAAATAAACTCTACAAGGGACAAAATATACAGTGATAATCATTATTTCATTTGCTCAAATTAACTTGTTCCAAAAAAAACAAAGGATCATAAAGTTTTGTTTCAAAATGCAAACAACCTTAATTGAGCACTATTAATATTTTTAGACTATACACCCACACATTTTATAGGTCGTTGTTATAACTTTTGTTGTTGTTTAAGGATTTATTTTATTGAGAGAATGTGAGAGAGAGAGAGAGATAATAGGGGAGAGCCCAGTACAGTCTCCATAGTTGTACATCGTGTTGTACTTCATTAGTTGTGATATAGTTTCATTCCAAGAGGATGTGGGGCCACACTGAGTGGGAACCGAACTGGGGGTCTCTCACATAGGAGGTGAGAACTTTCACCACCATCCCAATGGTTACCAGTTGCATCGCAGTTCAGCATATGGGTTTGCATAGGCCAGGGCCAGGATTCAATCCCCAGACCTTGTGGTTGCAAGGCAAGTGCTCAACCTGTTGAGCTATCCTGGCATCCCCTGTGTTTTTTTTTTTAATAAAATAGGCTTATTTTATTAGAGCTGTTGTTTTATATTTTTTCTTCATCTGTATGTAATGATCCTCTCCCAATTTCACATATAAAGTGACATCATTCTTCAAGGTTGTGTTGTGTAGTATGTCATTGCTCCAATGTAACCATTCCTCTAGTATTGTATGTTCTAATGTCGTAAACATAGAACACTTAGATTTTCATAAAGTGGGGTCAGAAAAGGTCCAGAACAAGTTTTGATACAAGTCATTTGGTTTTCTTTCTTCTGTCAATTAAGTTTCTGTGTAATCTGAATTTCAGCTTGAGTTTTAATAAGTTTATCAAAATAAGCTGTGTTTGGTTCCCATTTCCAAAAAATTAGACTAGTTTTAGCTTCAGATTGTATATTTGTTAGATTTAGCTATTTGACAGAAAACTAGATTCAGCAAGTTAACTTAATAACAGAGAGAAAATGAAATTTAAACTATTGGGTTGCTTTGCGTGGGTTTTGTATAAATTGAAGATGTGCATCCTTTTTTACATCCATCTTTCTTGTGATTGTTTACTAGGAAAACTGAAGTAATAGTATATATTGATATAATAATCCTAGAAACTGTCACATTAACTTTTACCATTGATTTTTAGATCATACCTTTCAAATTCTCTTTTTTCTTTCAAAAAATAAATAAGAGGTCAATTTTTATTCTTTCAACAAAGAAATTTTAAAGCATATAAGAACATCTTTTTCCCTGGAAAAGGTGATAAACAAAAATGTTTAGTAAAGAAAATGGTTTCCTTTGAGTAACCAAAGCATATTCCTCTATTTCTTGTATGTCTTTGTTTTCTAGGCAGCACAGTCAGTGCTGATTTCCTTATTTGAGCTCAACACCCCAGAGTTCACAATGTTATTAGGAGCTTTACCAAAAACTTTTCAAGATGGTGCTACCAAGCTTCTTCATAATCACCTTCGAAACACTGGCAATGGAACCCAGGTATTTTTCAGTTATTTTCTTGGTTATTGTATAATGTGATGGTTAATTTAATAATAACTGCTTTCTTTTACATTAAGTAAACTTTTGACACTAGTGTGTAATTGTTGTGTCTATTACTGGGCAGCATTTCCTGAGCAGAATTAACTATCTTCTTTAGGCTTGTCACATTTATATTACCATTTGGTATATATTAGGATGGTAGTGAATGGTGGCCTCGTATGAACAAGGAAAGAAAGCAAAATGAGAGCAGAACTTAGATGAAGGCATTAGCTTTGCGAGACATTAGAATTAGGGTATGCTCTTTAGGTGATATAATTCTTATTTGAGGACTAGAAGGAATGACTTATTCCGGGATTAACAAGTCTGAAAAAGGGGTAATGGTTAAAAAGGTATGCTCATATTTAATAATTACAGGCTTGTTGGTCCATACGTGCTTGAATATACAAGATTTTGTTTGGAGGAAGTAAATTTTTAGTAAATGAACCATTGCTGTGTTATATATCTATATACTAAATGGTAAAGAACCATTTACATAATATGCCTAAAGAATTGAACTTAAGTTTTTGAAAGACAGAGATACCTTTGGTAATGGATATTTAGGAGAAAATAGATGCACTTACAGCAGATGTAAGGTACAGTCTGAGGGTTAAAAACAACCGTAACAATTTCTTGGGGATGCCAGGATGGCTTAGCGGGTTGAGCGCTCACTTTGTAGCCCTGAGGTCTGAGGATTGAGTCCCGGTCCCAGCACATGCAGATCCATTTGCTGAACTATGGTGTGCTTCCCATGTGGTGGGGGGGTGGGGGGGCAGTTCAGTTCCTGCTGAGGCGAGCTTCCATGTAGGAGGCCCCAGTTCAACCCCCAGATTGCAGAGGCAAGCTTCCCATGCAGGAGGCCCCCAGCTCGATTCCTGCTTGACCCCACGCCCACCTGTGTGGAATGAAACTATGTCGAAAAACTAATGACGTACGACTATGGAGACTGCCCTGGACCCTCCCCCTTCTCTCTCTGTCTCTATCTCTCTCCATCAAAAACAATAAAATCTTTTCGAAAAAAATTTCTTGGGACCAAAGTTAGTTATTTTTTTTAAAGAAAAGATTCTTTCATCATATCTTAAGGTAGGCAAATTCATAATATGACCAGATTTTTACTCCTTTGTTGTCTTTGTGAAAATCATTTGTAAAGCAAACTCAAGGAAGAATAAAATTTTAGTATTAGTAATGATTCAAGGAGGGAAATTGGCTATGAACAGGAAGCTAATATAAAATTGTTAATTTGGAATATTGTTGAATATTTAAGGAAAAATATATTGATATCTGAGAGCAGGAAGTGGGAGAGGAAAACAAAAAAGACTCAAGAGTTAGATTTTTGAATGGGAAGAAAACTTTTGCCCACAGAAACTTGAAATAAGTACATTAATATTTAAAATACTGATGTACAGGGGAAGCCGGGGTGGCTCAGCAGGTTAAGCGCTTGCTTTGCAGCCCTGAGGACCAAGAATTGAATCCTGGCCCCAGCCTGTGCGGACCCATATGCTGAACTGGGGTGTGCTTCCCATACAGGAGGCCCCTAGTTTGGTTCTCACCCTCTGGTTCGGCCTCTGGCTCGAGGGGTGTGCCTCCCATGCAGGAGGCCCCCAGCCTGGTTCCCACCCTATACAGCCCCCGCCCACCTGTGTGGAATGAAACCATGTCGAAAACTAATGACATACAACTATGGAGACTGCTCTGGGCCCTCCCCCTTCTCTCTGTCTCTGTCTCTCTCTGTCTCTGTCAAAAACAATACAATA
>PVKE010035454.1:0-16877 GCA_004027555.1 Craseonycteris thonglongyai | reverse complement strand
AACAACAACAACAACAACAACAACAACAAAAAAGAAATACCAAAAAAAAAAAATTAAGAGTATACTATGAGCAAGTTTACGATAACAAATGAGACAATCTGGAAGAAATGGATAAATTTCTGGAAGCATACACACTTCCAGGGCTGAATCAAGAAGAAACAGAAGGTCTAAACCAACCAGTTACTATCAACAAAATTTAATCAGTAATCAACAAGCTCCCAAGAAATAAAAGTCCTGGACCAAATGTTTTCACAGGTAAATTTTACCAGTCAAAAAAAAAAAAAAAATTTCACCAAACTATTCTAGAATATCCAAGAGGGGGAAAGGCTATCAAGTTTATTTATTTATTTATTTATTTATTATATTTTATTGTCAAATTTAATGGGGTGACATTGGTTGGTAACAATTAAGTAGTTTCCAGAAGTACAAGTCCACATCACATCACCCGTGCATCGCATTATGTGCCCACATCCTAGAATCAGGTCCCCCTCCACCACCATATATCTGGTGCCCAGTCCCACCTCCCCCCACAACTCTCCCTCAAGTTTATTTTATGAGGCCACTATTATTACCCTGATTCAAATCAGACACAGATATTACCAAAAAACAAAAAAACTCAACAACAACAACAAAAAACAAAACAAAATGAACAAACAAACTAACTAAAGACCAATATATCCCTCATGGAGATAGATGCAAAAGTTCTCAACAAAATATTAACAAACTGATTTCAGCAATACATTAAAAATATCTTAATACTATGCTCAAGTGGGGTTCATTCTTGGTATGCAAGGTTGGCTCAATATCCACAAGTTAATTAATGATACACCTCATAATTTATATGGAACCAGAAAAGATTCCAAGTAGCCATGGGAATCCTGAGAAAGAACAAAGCTGAAGGTATCATTCTACCTAATTATATTACAAGGCCATAGTAATCAAAACATCATGGCATTGGCATAAAAATAGGCACACAGGTCAATGGAACAAAATAGAGAACCCAGAAATAAATCCATGCCTATTTGCTCATTTAATCTATGACAAAGGAAGCAAGAATATATAATACATTAGGATTGAAACCGTCTATTCAATAAATGATGCTGGGAAAACTAGACAGATATGTGCAAAAAAAATGAAATCACCACCTTATACCATATACAAGAATAAACTCAAAATATAAGACCTGAAATCATAAAACTCCTAGAAGAAAATATAGGAAATAAATGCTCAGAGAGTACCCTTAGTGTTATTTTTGCTGATATATCTCCTCTGGCAAAGGAAACAAACGTAAAAATAAACAAATGGAACTACATCAAACTGAAAAGTTCTTTCACAGTAAAGGAAACCATCAACAAAATAAAAAAGACATCCTATTGAATGGGAGAAGATATTCACTAAAGGTTCATCTGATATAGAGTTGATATTCAAAATTTATAAAAACTCAGACAATTTAACACCCTCCACAACAAACAATTCAACTTAAAAATGGGCAGAGAATCTGAATAGACATTCTTCCAAAGAGGATATATAGATGGCCAATAGAAATATGAAAAGATACTCAGTGTAACTAATCACCAGAGAAATGCAAATTAAAACCACAATGAGATCCTACCTCACTCATGTCAGAATGTCTGTCATCAGTAAATCAACAAATAACAAGTGCTAGCAAAGCTGTGAAAAGAGGGGAACCCTGGTGCACTGTTGAAGGGATTGGAAATTGTTGCAGCCACTATGGAAAACAGTATGGCAGTTCCTCATAAAATTAAAAATAGAACTACCTATGACCCCACATTTCTACTCTTGAGTATTTATCCAAAGAAATCTAAAATACTAATTTGAAAAAAATATATGCACTCCTGTGTTTATACTGTAGCACTATTAGAATAGCCAAGATATGGAGACAATGGAAATGTCCATCAATAGATGATTCAATAAAGAAATAGTGGTACATTTATACAACAGAGTGTTACTCTGCCGTAAGAAAGAATGAAATCTTACCATTTGCAACAACATGGATGGACCTAGAGGGTAGTATGCTGAATAGAGTATGTCAGACTGATTAAAAAAAAAAATACAATATGATCTCACTTGTATGTGGAATCTAAACAACAGAATAAATGAATAAACAAAACAGAAATAGACTCATAGATACAGAAAACAAACTGATAGTTGTCAGATGGGAGAGAGGGGGGTTTGGGTGATAAAGGTGAAGAAATTAGGAAGTACAAATTGATAGTCACAAAGCAGTGACAGAGATGAGAAATATAGACTATGTAGGGTATTAGATGGGAACTGAACTTATCAGAGGCATCACTTCATAGATTATATAAAGGCTAACCACTGTGCTCTACTCTTGACACTAATGTAAAGTAATATTGTATATCAACTATAATTTTATATATATATGTAACTTATTTATTTATTTATTTTGTGGGATGTAAAGGGAATATAATTAATGGCATTGTAATAGTTCTATACAATGTCAGATGGGTAGTAGATTTGGTGGGGTTATCACTTTGTGAGCGGTATAAATGTGTCATCATTATGTTTTATATACCTGAAATGAATAAATATTTAATTTAAAAAAAATCTAAAAATAAAGCACACTTGCCAAGAGAAAAGGGATATCAAATATAAAATATTTTCTATGCTAGGAATTTATTTCAGGTAGAAATTAAAAAAAATAGAAATACATATTTTGATGAGGGTTTTATTTACATTGGAAGAAACATCTAGCATGTCATTCATGGAGCTGCTGGCCATGCATGAGGCATGGACACGGGTAACCCCTTTGCAGTCAAGCTCTGTTTTCAAGGACTGCTGTCTGCCGTTGCATCCTGCCTCCCTGATCGTGGGGTGCGTGATTTACCTTCTCTGTCCATTGGTCATCTGACATTAATAAATATCTTATTCATGATTTGTAGCATCTCTGAAATGTATTTCAGTGCATGAACTTTTTCTCCTGGAACAGGCTCTGGAGCTGTGTCCAGAGTGATCTGTCACTTGTACGTCCTTATAGACTTTGGCTATTGGATTTTACAATTAGAAGGGATCTGGCCTATCTGACAGCAGCCATGTCTCCAGACATTTAGCCAAAGGCAGCCTTAGCAAGGGCCCAAATCAGAATTTTAGTGCTTGGTCTCCCTGAGCCTGGGAAGTGTAACTGCAGAATCATCTATGCAGTGTTAAGCAGTTTGACAAATGATAGTGATCTAGAGTAGCTGCCTTTAGCTGAGTAACCCAGGAAATGGCATACTTGTATTTATTTGGGGGATGGAAAGGGAAAAGTAGGTAGGGGCAGTTGAGTTTTACTTCTCTACCTTATTGAGAACATCTTATCTTCATTATGGATCTTTAAACAACCCCCTCCCCCAACAACCCCTGTCCTTCAAAAAATCCTAGTAAAGTTCTTAAATCCAACATGCTGTTCTTCAGAATTTTTCCAACTAGATGAATACTGGTCATCTACACCTGGAAATGTCTGAACGATTATGAAAGCTAGAAGGGATTTTAGCAAACATGTCCTCTAATCTGCTCATTGGCATTAGAGTAACTAAAGTGCTAAATAGGAAGGTGACTTTAACAAGAGGACATTTCTAGCTACCCAAAGCCAGGTTTTTGCCTGGGTTTGAAAGCTATTTCTACTGTACTACTGAGCTGTTCTACATGCTGGCTCCCTTATAATCTGGGGTGGTTAGAATCAAAATCGTGGATTAGTTCCTGGTGGTTTTATTGAGATGTTTGTTTTGATACTGAAACCTGAGATCTAGAGTTTTTTGTTTGTTTTGTTTGCTTGCTTGTTTGTTTTTTTAAGACAAAACTATCAAATGGAAATGACAGATGACCAAACCTTAACCCTTCTGGTCTCGCTCCTTATCCCTATACCTAAAAACATAGGCATGTTCAAAGACTTGCAATATAAATATAAATATAAACATAAATATGGCTGTAAACACAAAGATTTCACAGTACATACCACATAAAGTGAGGTTAGGCTACTTGAGATGTGGCACAGGCAGCTACTGAACAATTCACCAAGGAAAATGTGTTTGGCAAATGTTTTCAGGTCCCAATGGAACACATTTTCTGTAGAAGAAATTATGCTTTTTGTCAAGTGTAGCAGCAACTATGTGGACATGAATGAGGCCACAGGATGTAGTATACAAATGCTGAGCCAGGATCAGTCAGTGGCCCACTCAGAACTAGGAGCCAGAGTCCTACCCAAGGGAACTCAGGCAAACAATTGAACTTCCTGAGTAACATCTCTCTTTTCTGTCAGTCCACAGTAAGGTCAACAGTTTATGTGGGGAAAAGGATGATCAGATACATTTGAAGTATTCTGGATTCTGCAATTAAATTTACTCACTTGTCATAAAACTTAGAACCTATTTCAAGCTGATGTGAAATACAAAGCTCTCAGAAGGGAGTGTGGTGTGTATATCCCAAGCCCAAGCTTACACGGCTATGACATCATGTTCATAAGGAGTGTCTGTTGTGACTGATGGTACTACAGACTGGATTGGGAAAATCAAAGAAAGACATGATCTCAAAGGACTTTGCCTTTCTGTTTTCTCTGGCTATGGTTGCATAGAGGACCCAAGTATAGACTTCCATGTCAGAGGTTCTCATTGTTCAGTCACGGAGAAGCTCAGTAGAATTAGAAAGGCCTATTTGGAAGTAGGTCACCTCCTTCAGCTACTTTCTATCTTTTGTTCTGTAATATAATGTGCATCAGGAAAGTTATCAAATCCCATTTGGAGAATATTGGATTATTAGAATTTGATTAAATCAATAATTGGAATGGTAAAGAACTTTTCTTGTGCTAATTACGTCTAAAAGAACTAATGCTATCTGTGGGGAAGAAATGTGAAGCTTTGTTCATCTATAAATGAAGAGAATTCAAGATAAAAATATTTTGAAAAGGTGCTATTAGGACTCTGGCTGACATATGTCTAATGGAGAGATACCCAAAGAGAAAAAGATAAACTATCTCTTGTAACTTTACATAAATTCTAATTATAATAGAAATGGCTTCAACTCATAAATTGTGTACTACTATGAACAGTTAAATATTAACCTGAAAATATAAGAATAAATTGGATCTTTCATTTTTATGTGTACACATTTTTTTTCCCCTTTCAATAGATAAAACAATATCCTTGAAGGAAAAAATATGGCAAGGTATGCCTTGCAAATTAAGGTCAAGCTTTATTTACTTCTTCCTAAATTTAACCTAGGTGGAAAGAGTACTTTCAGTTTCTACACATTGAATCCTAGGTCTTGACATTTGACCTGGTCATAATATGTACTGAGATAGAAACCACTAATATCAAATCTTCATCAACCCTCATTATCAAAGAAACGGGTTGGACAGCTGATTGATCTGCTAGTTTTATTGCTGGCTTATCATTGATCTGAGTATTCCCCTTGGCTTGCTAAATATATTCTGTATATATCAAGCAAAGTTTTTGATGTCTTCAAAGGAAATAAGATTGTAGTTGTTGTCTAAGATTCAACTCTTAACTTGACTTAACCCTCTAGGGAACTACAGTGGATCAGTTAATGGCATTACCATCTATTCCACATCTCAACCTAAAAACTCAATCCACAACTTTTTACCCCTCTCTCTCCCTCTTCTATTTCTAGTCTGCAGTCCCCTCATTTCCACTTCTGCAGTCTCTCATCACACTCTTCTTCCTCCTCATTTCCCATGGCCACTCTCTTCCCTCAAAGTTGTTGTGCCATCTCAATAGTCTTATAAGCGAACTCCTTCTTGTAGTGCATTGTGTAATCAGCAATGAAAAGGGATTTTTTTATCTTTGGTGGATTTCCATTGACTTAATGATAAAGTCCATACTCTTCAGTCAGCAACA
This sequence comes from Craseonycteris thonglongyai, assembly GCA_004027555.1. Taxonomy (NCBI): domain Eukaryota; kingdom Metazoa; phylum Chordata; class Mammalia; order Chiroptera; family Craseonycteridae; genus Craseonycteris; species Craseonycteris thonglongyai. The sequence continues at coordinate 11,004 of PVKE010035454.1, read as the reverse complement.
AAAAGACTTGCATAATTTGGCCCCAGCCATGAGGCCTCACCCCTCACCATGACACCAATATACTCCACACATAAACCACATGACACAGTTTACCACTCCTTATATATAATGTGCATTAGTGTGTCTTTCTCCTTTGTTCCATATGTTTCTCTTCTGTCAAGATGATTTTCCTACACTTCTCTGCTAGCAGAAATGTTGCTCACCATTCAAGTCTCAGCTCATATTAGCTCTCCTGTAATGCTTTTCAACCCAGGGTGAAGGGATCAGTCTGTCCCCTGTGCCCCATATGCCATGTTGTGTACAGCACTGTGTATTGGACTCATGCATCTTCTAGTTGTCTCTGGTTATTAAACTCTACAGAGAGAGAGAGACAGACAGAGACAGATAATATATTCAAAGTAACATTTATTATCATTATCACTGATATAACCATGTATATTTAAAAAAGATAGCTCTTGGGCCAGAACTATTTAGGTTCTTTTAAAAAGGTATCTTAATTCATTTTTACTTTTTGTCATTTTCATTATATATCATAGAAAAAGAAACCGGTTCAGGGAGGTGGAATACAATCTCCAAGTTCACACAGCAAGTTACCTGTAGCTTTGGGATTTATTCTTCCTGTTACTTCTTCAGTACTCACCTGCCCTGTCACATGAGCCTTCAAGAGATTTTTTATAATCACTTTACATGATGGCTACAAAAAAAATGTTTTTCAGTAGAACCAAAGGGCTTCGTCTCAGGAGCAGAGTTCTTCGTTAAGAGATGTAAGCACACTCCTAGGTAATACTCCTATTGCTCATCCTCAGGGGGCTCACCAGCCAGAGAGAGGAGATAAGTTCTTTTTTCTTATTTTTATTTTTTATTTTAAGGTGAGAGAGAGAGAGAGATAGAGAAAGAGAGTGAGCGAGAGAGAGAGTCAGAGAGAGAGAGAGAGAGAGAGAGAGAGAGAGAGAGAGAGAGAGTCAGAGAGAAAGAGAGAAGGGAGGAGGACCCATAGTAGTCTCCATAGTTGTACATTACTAGTTGTGATGTGGTTTCATTCCACACAGGTGGATGTGGGGCTGCGCAGGGTGAGATCTGAACCCGGGGACCTCCTGCATGGGAGGCGAAAACCTTTGTCACCAAGCTATCCCAGTGGTTACCAGTTGTACCGCAGTTCAGCATAAGAGGTTGCATGGGTCAGGGCCAGGAATCGAATGTTGGACCTTGCAATTGTAAGGCAAGCACTGAACCGCTGAGCTATCCTGGCATCCCCAAGAAAGTTTTTGTTTGTTTGTTTGTTTTAAGTGGCTGGAGGATGACACCAGTCAAGCACAAAGAATAATACCACTGGGAGAAGACAGAAAAATTATTATCATTCAACATCTTAACATCATAATTTTTATACAATTTGGAATCCATCAGTGAATAGATAAGCAAGGGAAAAGTAGTTCTTCAAGAGAAAAATGACAAGGGTGAGACTATTCTAAATCTGAGGTGGCAGGTTCCCCATTGTATCTAGCACAAAAGTTCTTTGCAGTGGTGGCATTTATTTTTATTGACTACACTGTGTTCCTATACCTACTTTATATCCTTGTGACTATTTTGTACCTACCAATTTGTACATCTTAATCCCTTCACTTTTTCACCTATGCCCAAACCCATTCCTATTTGATAACTATCAGTTTGTTCTCTATATCTGTGTCTGTTTCTGTTTTGTTTTTGTTTTCTTTTTTGGTTTGTTTGTTTCTTTTGTTCTTTAGAGTCCACATATAAGTGAGATCATAGGGTATTTGTCTCTCTCTGACTTTTGAATCAGTAGTGCACACCTGGGTTTTTTTTGTTGTTGTTGTTTTTATTTTTTTTTTTTGCTTCCATAAGCTCCGTGGCTCATTCTCCTGGAATAACTTGGCATTAACCCAAGGAGGCAGAGAACCAACTCAGTGGTACCCACAGGACCATGCAAGTCTCCCACAGGCTCTATCGTCTTCCCAATGCCTCTACTAATTAGGTCCACATCTCTGCTTAGCATTATGACAAGACACACCCCACACAGTAATAGCTTCCAACCCAGAGTTTATGGAAACTCATGTCTGAAAGTTCAAAATGACTAATTGTGTTTCACACTGAGCAGTATTGCAACTCAGTAGAACCTTCATATATAGAAATATTTCCTCCCTCAGTAGGCAGTTTGTCTGTGAATCAGTGAGATGTGTTATTTCCATATATTACCTAAGAGACACCAAGAACTCAACAAAATAAGGTTAATTCTTTCTTTGCTGTTTGTCCACTGGACATTCCTTTCTCCTTGGGGCTGAAACTAGTATTTCTAGCTTAGAAATCTAGGGAGTAATCTTAGCATTTTAGTTTCAGAAGTCTCTGGAACTAGGATCTTGTGCTTATTTATTCCCTTGATACCTTTACAGTGATCTTATTTGATTCACTCACAGCTACTGGCACAGAGAGATGGTAGAGTGAGAAGAACATCAGCATGTCATTTGGGGCTGCTCAAGGAGAAGGAATGAAATGCTGTGAGAAAATGACCAGATTCCCAGACTTACTTGTTCCTACTGGTTCCATTCCTCATGATCTGATTCCATTCAGTTTCAAGTCACATCCTGGCTCCTCCATGCAACTTCCTGTGCTCAGATATGGACAGAACCCAAATGGGTGTGACTCTAATGCTATTTCTCTTCCTCAAGAAGTCTTGTGTGACCTGGCCCCTGCCAGTATCTTCAACTTCCACTTCTTTTTTTTTTTTTTAAGATTTATTTTACTGTTTTAGACAGACAAAAAGAGACAGAGACAGGAAGAGACAGAGAGAAGGGGAGGGCCCAGAGCAGTCTCCATAATGGTACATCATCAGTTTTTGACATGGTTTCCTTCCACACAGGAGGGCAGGACCACACTGGGAGGGAACTAGACTGTGGACCTCCCCATTGGGAGGCACGCCCCCTTGAACCAAGGGGTGAGAACCAAACTGGGGGCCTCCCGCATGGGAAGTACACCCCATTTCAGCATATGGGTTTGCATGGGCCAGGGCCAGGGTTTGATCCTCAGTTCCTGGGGCTACAAAGCAAGTGCTTAACATGCTAAGTCATCCCGGCTTTCCCTGCTTCCACTTCTTGAGAGCACATGCTTCCAGGGAGTACACACGTCTTGTGAGTTCTTGTTTCCTGTGAGTGACTGCATAGTTCCTGTGTGCATGCATTTCCTGTGAGTATCTATTTCTTGTGTGCATATATTTCCTATGAGTGCCCATTTTTTGTGATCACACACTTCTAGTGAGTGACAGTTTTCTGTGAATGACTGCACACTTCCTGTGTGGGTAATTCCTGTGTATACACATTTCCAGTGAATGCATTCTTCCTGTGAAGGTGTTCTTTTTGTGAGTGCACACTTCTGTGCATTCTCACCTGCACACTTGCTCCAGACACACTGGTCTTTTTGGTTTCTGTACATGACATTCCTTACCACCTGAGAAACTTTGAACAGGTTGCTTTCTCAGACATTTTCCTTTATCTTATTTGCCCAATATCAATTCATTCTTTAGTTTTCTCCTTAAATATTGTTGGTCTCCTTGTGGTGTTGAGATCTGTGTAATTTCTTCTGTGGCACATATTTAGAAGGATCGTTTTTTAATGACATTTGATGTCTCCTCCAGCTAGAGGGCAAGTTTCAAGATGATAGAATTAAGTCAGCATTGTTTTTTTCAAGAAATCTCTAGGGTCAGCCATCCCTGGTGCTCATCTAAATGTTTTTTAACTGAATTAATATATTACAGTTTGGGTTTCTTTCCTAAGAAAAACAATTACATTTAAGTATGGGCTTGGGATATTTTTCTAATGCATCTTTTATGAGTGGGTGAAATTTGTGTGTATGCATACAGCCTATTGATTTCTCTGCAATACTTCTAAGCATATTATATAATCTTTATTCCAGATTTTTGGAAAGGTGGAGAGTAGGTTTCATTTAGTTTCATTTAATTTGGTATCAGTATTTTATATTCTGCTGTCAATATATTTTCAGACACACTTCACTTGTGAAACTCCTCAAATCCTTTCAAAATGTTCTTGCAAGTTCTTAAACACATTGTTTCTCTCTTATTACTCAGACATTTCAAACCTAGAGGACTGTTTTTGGAAATCTCAATTTATAACAATTTTCTTGAGAAAGGTAAGATTCAGTAAAGTGTTATTATTAAAACCTTGGAGCCTTATCAAAAGAAAATCCAAGTCAAGCTGTTAATTGGGGCGAATTTCTGGAAAACATTAATCTATGTCTAATAGTGAAAGATTTGCAAAAATGGATGCAAGTATCATACTATTCTAGCTGGTGAGTGTGGGCCATTAGGATCTACCCCCTAAGTATTACAGCAAAGTCTGGTTGCAGAACTATGTTCTTGGTGATTTATGTATAGACAGAGGTGATAGGACAGTGCCCTGTCTTATCACAGTGTGAATCTGCTCAAGACACTATAGGGAACTGGAAAAATAAGCATAGGGAGATGTGCTTATGAACCTCAAATGTCTCATGAAGTTTCTTATAGTCCTCTGAATTATTTATTAGATAGTGAAATGACCAGAAATTTTTTTGTTTCTTGTCACTTGAGGGATGCTTCTTAGGCCTACTTTCATACCAATCCTCTGAACGCAGCTGCCAATTTGGGGGCTACCTTGTTCCATCCGCCTGAATGAAGTCAACACTATAAGCTGTAATCCATCTCGGTCTCCACAGCCTCCGCATGCTTCCCTCTTTAAATGCTTCCAGACCATTGGATTCTCTAGCTGTAGGGCTTATGTACAATAGCAGAACCATGATTTTCAAATATGGAGGCATCTTAGCAACATATGAGTCTTGTCAGTGCTTCCCCCACAAACCCGATCCCAGTAATAAAATGTTGTCTTTATATACAGAAATGAAATCTCTGAAGAATGGGTTACAGTGAGAAATACATACATCATAGAGCAGGAAATAGCTTCTTGGCTCATGTCAGATTCTTTGCCAAGGGTCTGTGATGCTTTGGTCACAGGGAGAACAATACTGAGTGAGGTAAAGCAGCAGGGAGAAGCACGTGGGCAAAGGTACTTATTCATATTGGAAAGGGCCCAAGCCCCTTGGATGAACACATTCCTTCTCTGTTGAAGAAAGTTCTCAGAGGACCATCATGGCCACCAGCTGCTGTGACCTCCATTTCTCCTTTTACAGGGCACTGAGCCAACATACATCACAGGGGATGTCATTAGTGTTTGAAATCGAAAATGACTGTAGTCTGTAGGGGAGTGATCAATGTGGCTTCTTCCTTCAAAAGTACTGGGCCATTTTCACTGTCTTGCTTTAGTTTAGAATGCTCTGCTGTCCTAGTGTTGTCCCAGAGGCCTTAGCTGATGCAATTCCTGGGATCAGGGTTTGTTTAAACAAGCTCAGGGTATCTCTCAGAAAAAAGAGATAAACCAATATTCATAAATCAACCTGGCTTCTGCTCCCTTGTCTGGTTTTTTCTTTTTATTTATTTATTTATTTAATGCATACCTTTTTGCAAATGAGGTGTTTTTATGAACAGAAATTATGTGGACTTGACTGCTTTAGTCATCCTCTCAGATGTTCATTGAAAGCTTGCATATGTGCCCAGTCAAGGCTTTCTGTAAGTCACAACAAAGATGCTTCATGGGTATGGTGCCAGTAAACACACTTCTTCAAAAGGAACCAGTACTATTTATGTAAAGAAGACATTTAACTCAAATGAATGGAAAAAGCAAATTAGGGAATGCTTGACTATGGCATTGAAGGTACTTGGAAAACTTCCAGATGTTCAGAGCTTGAGGAGAGCCTAGACCAGTCAGTTACCTCCCTGTCATAGGCCTGAATAGAGACTAATTCTGGGCCAGCCCAGCTCACATTGATGCTCATCTCCACAGGGAAGAGGTCACACCATTCCCTTTAACTTGTAAACAATGGAGCATGGTTGTCACTGCACTCTGATTGTGAGGATCCAGACTTACCCACTATGGGCATGAGCATGTTGGATCAGCCATGAAATCAGTACTGTCACAGCCCAGACCTGTGACTGCACAGGTAAATAACAAAGGCTAGGGAGGGGGAAAATATCACCACATGTTTTGGGGGGAACTTCGGATGCCAAACATTAAGTATGAGCAATTGTTTCCAAACAGATTGCTTTCTAACAGTACGGTAAGTGAAAAAGGCAACCATAGATGTGCACCTCATTCAACACAAAGAACACAGGCCTGTCAAGTGACTGAAGTGAATGTCTTGTCCACTCAGGAAATTTACCAAGAAAATACCTGGGCCCAAAACACCTCCTGTCAAATTAGTGTGCATTCCACTTACTTGGTGCCCTCCTTATATAACAGAAAAAGCACCTCCTTCTAAAAGCAGAAAATGTGGGCATGGTCAGATTCAAATGCGTTTCTCAGGCAGAGGGGACAGCGTGGGAGGGAACACTCCTTCACCTCTCAGGAGTGAGTGCATCCCAAGGAGTTCAGTGAAATGCCTCTTATCCAATGGCTGTTTTCACCTCTGTCAATTGCACCAATTGTATGCCCTTCATTCCACCTGCTGTTTATTCTGTATTACACCCTCCAAGATTTCTCCTTCACATCCCTTTCTTCCCTTCAATACTACATGGCTATTTGTACAGCTTCCACAGCCAGTTGGCTTGAGAGAGAGAGAGAAATAATGGCATTGCCCTTGGGCAAAAGAGGGACAGATAAAGATGCTCCTTTGTTCTTACATCTACCTACATGAGATAGATAATCCATAGTCTATCCTGCTGGTCCTAAACCCTCAATCCACTCTCAGTGTGCAGACCAAGTTACATGAAATACCTTTTCCAGTTTTCAGTTCAGATTCCTTGACCCTTCTCTTGAGAATTTTGGGAATGACACAAGGCCTTACAAAGTTAACAGTGCCAAGAAGCAGCAGCCCAGGGGAAGATATCCATCACAATCATCCAACATATGGATAAGATCCATTGGGAACAGCCCAATGACTGTCTCTGACCTTGAAACTTGCGTCTTACGCTGCCTTCACCACTCTTCAAACATGAATGTGCCCCAGAGGGCACATCAACCCATATATTATAAATTAAAAAAAAGAGTTCAACCCACATATTATTTAAAAAAGAACTCAAATATCTCAGGGTAATTAATTTTATTCACACCAAGTTTGCCCTGTAGGATGACATAAGATAATTATATAAACATAGGTAATTCTTCACCATAGTATAGTTCACACCACTTGCCCTATACAAACCTAAGGAGCTGGTTTTAGGAATCCTTTGAATTACTAGGAGGATTCAGCTTGTTAGTATTTCTTTCAAAATGCCAGCATATACACAATAACTTCAGTATTTTACCTAATATGATCTAAACTCATGGATTCTTAGAGCATAATATTTTTTTAAAGTTTTATTTCTAATACAACACAATAATTAACCACAATGATTGCAAAATTGCCTCAAAACTTTTTTGGAAGTAGGCAGAATATAAATAAATCAACTGATATACAAATAAGATGCTTGGAGCTTTCTGACCTTCTTTCTCTCAGGTTCCTATATATCAAGTTATAGATTAACCTCACTAAGTTATCTCTAAAGTCTGTTTCATGTAGAATTCTATGAATATTCTGTGAATTCAGATTATCTGGAATCCAGTTGGCTTTTGTATTTATTGACAATCTTTTGTAAAAACAGAGCTCACTTTTCTGCCAAGTTCAATAAACTAGGATGAATATATTATGTGCAAGCTTTTAAGGACTCTGGGGTCATTCACAGACAAACTCTCACATTTTGGGGACTGTGCATGTGTGGGCTATCGCTGGATGCAACACCTGCATACTGAGACAATGCTTCTCAATTTTAGAAAACCATAATTCATAGTTTATTTTCTTTCTCTATTGAAGAACTCAGTTTGTTGCCTTCTGGAAAATTAGAATTTTACCACACATTTTAGTTGAGAAAGTGCAGTTTATTGTAAAAGCACCAAATGTGCTTCCTGAATCTCTCTTCTCTGATGTAAGAGCCCCTTGTTGTACAGGTGGAGACATTAAAGGTTCTGCCTTGCTTATTCGAGCTTCCAGAAACATCAGGGTTTTATTTCTGGGTTGTTTACTGCTATGACGCAGCACTGTGCTTGGCACCCACTACCTGCACAATAGATATCATTTGAATGAATGAATGAAGTACATGTTTCTAAATTCCTCTAGGCCCTGTATGTGCTTTGCAACACTTTCATTGCTGCTTCTGTTAGAGGGAACCTTAATAAACTTGATGGCCAGAGTTACCTACACAACCCATGTTGACAGTGCTTCTAACTGGAGAAGGAGTCACATTTGCACCGAATTAGCGTTTCTATAAAGGATCATATAAAGTAAGTGGCTTATCATTTATATCATGAAAAGAAATCCCCAACAGAATATTTCTCAGTGGTATCAGCAAGGAGACCCACATTCATGGCAATCCTGAAAGAAGAGTAGCCAAAGATGAGCAAGAGAAAAGAGAGATTCATATCTGGATTTAACAGCGATGGGCTTGTGTGACATGGATTTGGTTATCAATTACTGGCAATTAATAACAACTGTTTGCTTGCAGCAGAGCTGATAAAAAAAAAAAAAAAGGAGTTAAAACTGAAGCCCAGAAAGAAAGGTTGAAGAACTGTAGCTGAGCTTATACAATTAATTAAGCATCACATATTCAGAATACACTTCTATACCTTAGCGTTGAAAGACACCATATTCCCAAGAAAGGTACAAAAGTTACCATAAGATAAATTGATAATGACTTTACCCACAATTCATTCCACGCCTATTCAGTTACATGGTTAAAGTGATAGAGGTCATTTCCAAGTATATTAGTGGAAGAATGTTTGAATTGAAGTGAGATTAACACAATGTCCTGAATAATGGGAGAGACACTAGTATTTGATTGGCATTAGATAGTTTACTGGGTTTGACATTTGGGTTTCCAAACTAAATATATACATCTATGGGCAGATGAACAGAGAACCCACATAATGTTAATATAAATAAAGATAGTCTCATGTTTATTGTTTGTAATACGTTCTTCAAAATATGTACAAAAGTGGAATGTGGAGACAATAAGCAATTTTCCATTTTATAAGATTGGGAAGGTGGTTCTAAAAGGTACAAAGGATTAAAAAGTCATTGCATCTCACCTTGCAGCCCAGGGTCTGAGGATTGAATCCTGGCCCTGGCCTGTGCTGAACTCATATGCTGAACTGGGGTGTGCTTCCCATACAGGAGGCTCCCAGTTTGGTTCTCGCCCCACCTTTATTTGGTCCCCGGCTTGAGGGTTGTGCCTCTCATTCTGGAGGCCTCCAGCCCAGCTCCCACCATGCATGCCCCCCCCCCCAACCTGTGTGGAATGAAACTATCAAAAACTGATGACATACAACTGTGGAGAGTACTCTGGGCCCTCCCTCTTCTTTCTGTCTCTCTGTCTCTGTCCCTCTCTCTCTCTGTCAAAAACTATAAAATAAATCTTTAAAAAATATTTAGAATCTCTGTGAATTTAGTTGTTTACCAGCATACTCAAGCTAAAATACATCTGTGTGTCAGAAAATTCTCCTAAATCTATGACCATGAGTCATAGATTTATAAGAGTTAATGGAATGGGAATAGAGTATTTTGATATACAGAATTGGAAGTTTAGAAGGAAGGCAAAGTTGAGTCCCATACAATGACGTAGTTACCAATTGTGGAAAGCGGAATTCTAAGATCACCTACCCCAAGATTCCTGGTTCCTATTGTACCCATACCTTCTCCCAATGTTTCAATCAAGCACTTCTTTATATAGGTGCTGCTATATATGGATTTTGCTGATGTAATTGGTCCCCAAATGAGTTGACCTTCAAATAGGGAGGTCATCTAGGCAGGCAGATATAATGACATGAGCCCTTTAAAAGCAGAGTTTTCTCTGCAACAGAAGAGGTTAGAGAGATGCCTGGGAGAAGGCAAGCATCCTTGTTGGGAACTGTCTACGGAGACCACATGGCAAGCAACTACAGGTGCCTCCAATTGCTGAGAGCAGTCCTGGTTGACAACTGAAAGGAAAATGGGATTTCAGTCCTCTAGCCACAGGACATGAATTCTTTCAATGACCAGCGAGCCTGGGAGGCCAGGGGGTCCAAACCTTAAAGGAAACACAGCCCATGCCTTACTTGTCCACTTTCCCTCCTCTCTCATGGAAACCAGGCTTTTTTACAGCAGGGACAGTATGGGAATGTGGAAATGCATTACCATAACTAAATACCCATATCCAATCATTTCATATCATTTCTGTATTTGGTGTATTTGGCCTCCATTATCCATGTAAATATATGAGGTTGACCTATCAAAGCAGCTTATATTAGAGGCTGGTTAAAGGAGCAATCATCTAATATACAAGCTCTGACAAGGAAGTTCACAAACTCATCCTAGAAAAAGTGCTGCATACCTCATTGCTGAATATCACTACAGTCACCTTCGAAGCACTCCTTTTGGGAATCTATCCACCAATGCCAGCGCCTAGTCTACCCTTCAAAGCAATTTTGGGACTTTTTTTGAAATGGCCATCAGAACCATCATTGTATTTTCTTTGATGTTCTGAATGTCAATAAAATGTCTTCCTTTTAATATTTCCTTAATCTTCAGGTAAAGAAAAAAGTAATTGAGGGCCAGATCATGTGAGTATGGAGGATGTTCCAATACAGTGATTTGTTTAATGGCTAAAAACTGCCTTACAGACAGTGCTATGTGAGCTGGTGCATTGTTGTGATGCAAGAGCTGTGAGTTGCTGGTGAAAAGTTGAGGTCATTTTTGTCTAAATTTTTCATGCAGCATTTTCAGTACTTCCAAATAGTTAACTTGGTTGACTGTTTGTCCAGTTGGTACAAATTCATAATGAGCAATCCCTCTGATATCAAAAAAGTTTTTACAACATCCTTTTGATTCTTGATTTGACCTGATGAAAATTTTAAGTTTTTTTTTTTTTTTTTTTTTTTTTTT
>PVKE010035453.1:0-16880 GCA_004027555.1 Craseonycteris thonglongyai | reverse complement strand
AGAGAGAGAGAGAGAGAGAGAGAGAGAGAGAGAGAGAGAGAGAGAGAGAGAATGAAAAAAGACAGACACATCATGTTTCATTTTTCCAAAAATTCAGTATTTCAGTAGTGCAGCAATCTATAGCCTAGGAACCTAAAACTCATTCGGGATAAATCTCCTGACAAGAGTATGTGATACCCTTATTCTTTTCTTTTCTGCTTTCTTTTTCTTCTCTTCCCTTCCCTTCCCTTTTCCTTCCCCCTTCCTTCTTTCCTTTTTTATTGTTAGCCATTTATATAACTTACAGAGTGCTCTCTCTGATTATCCCAGCACCTACCTGACACTGAACATAGTTATTACAATATTGACTATATTCCCCATTCTATATTTCACACCCCCAGTTTGTTACTTCTTATTCTTTTCACCTTTTTCACCAAACCCTACAATGCCCCTGACAACTATCAATTTATTCTCTGTATCTACGAATGTGCTTCTATGATATTTTATTTATTCATTTTATTTTATTGTTTAGATTCCATATATAAGTGAGATCATAAGGTATTAGTCTTTTTCTGTCTGACTTATTTCACTTAGAATAATACCTTCTAGGTTTAGAAATGCTATTGCAAATGATAAGATTTCATTATTTTTTATGGCTGAGTTATATATATATTAATTATTGAATGTACTGGGGTGACATTGGCTGGTAAAAATTACATATGTTCAAGGTGTACAATTCTACATTACATCATCTATGTATTGCATTATGTGCTCATTGCACAGTCAGTACTCTTTCCACCTTCTGGGTATATATTGAATATTATGTATACTGCTTTATCCACTTGCCTATTTAATAGCACATAGTTTCCATATCTTTGTAAGTAATGTTACAATGAACATAGGTGTGCATGTATCTTTTTGAATTGCTGTTTTGTATTTCTTCAGCTGAATGCCCAGAAGTGGATTTTTTAGTATAAGGTAGTTCTATTTCTAAGTTTTTTAGGAACCTTCATACTGTTTGCAATAGTGGATGTACCTATTCACAGTCCCATTAATAGTTTTCTCCACAGCCTCTCCATAACTCATTATTCCTTGTATTGTTGATAATAGCCTTTCTACAGTTGTGAGTAAATATCTCATTGTGGTTTTAATTTGCATTTCTCTGATGATAAGTAATGTTAAGCATCTTTTCATATGTCTGTTGCCCATCTGTATGTCCTCTTTGCAGAAATGTCTATCAGCTTCTCTGACCATTTTTTAATTGGATTGTTTTATTTTTTTGTGTGTGTGTTGAGTTGTATGAGTTCTTTGTAAATTTTGGATGTCACCCCTTATAAAACATATCATTGGAGAATATCATTTTTCATTAAGTAGGATATTTTTTGGTTCTGTTGATGTTTTTTTTTTCTGTGCAAAAACATTTCAGTTTGATGTAGTCCCATTCATTTATTTTTCCGTTTGTTTCCCATACCCAAGGAGATATATCAGATAAAATATTATCAAGAAAAATCTCAGAGAGCTTATTGCCTATGCCTTCTTCCAGACATTTTATAGTTTTGGATCTTAAATATAAGTCTGTAATCAATTTTGGGTTAGTTTTTATGTATGGTATAGAAGAAACTGCTCCAGTTGCCTCTTCTTCTTCTTCTTCTTTTTTATATGTATTATATATCTGTCCATTTATCCTAACACTGTTTATTGAATAGACTATTTTTACCCCACTGTATGTTCATGCCTTTTCTGTCATACATTAATTGACCATATAAGTGTGGGTTTATTTCTGGGCTCTTTATTCTTTACCATTGATCAATGTGTCTCTCTTTTATGACAATGCCACATTGTTTTGATTACTATAGCCTTAAAGCACACTTTGATATTAGGTATGATGACACCACCAACTTTGTTATTTTTTTCTCAAGATTGCTGAGGTTATTTGAGGTCTTTTGTGATTCCATATACATTTTAAAATTATTTGGACTAGTTCTATAAAGAATGTCTTTGGAGACATGATCTTTTATGTAGAAAACCCTAAAGACTCCACCAGAAAACTGTTAGAAATAATAAATAGTAAAGTTGCAGGGTACAAAATTAATGTACAAAAATCCACAGCATTTTTATATACAAACAAGAAAACTTCACGGGGAAAAATAAGAGAAAAGATACCGTTTGCGATCAAAACAAAAGAATAAAATACTTAGGAATAAAGTTAACAAAGAATGTGAAGGACTTATACACAGAAAACTATAAAACACTATTAAAAGAAATTGAAGAAGATACAAAGAAATGGAAGAATACATGCTCATGGACTGGAAGAATCAACATAGTTAAAATGTCCATATTACCCAAAGCAATATATAGATTTAATGCAATCCCCATCAAAATCTCACAGGTATTCTTTCAAGAAATAGATTTAAAATATATATATCAGGCTCATATGGAACTACAAAAGGCCCAAAATTACCAAAGCAATCCTCAAAAAAAACAAAAACAAAACAAAAAAGGCTGGAGGCATCATGTTCCCCTACTTCAATCTATACTACAAAGCAGCAATAATCAAAACAGCTTGGTATTGGCAGAGAAACAAACATACAGACCAATGGAACAGAATAAAAACCCAGAAATAAACCCACAAATATATGGACAGATAATCTTTGACAAAAGAGCAAAAAATATACAATGGGGGGAAAAAGCCTTTTTAGCAAATGGTGCTGGAAAAATTGGAAAACCACATGCAAAAGAATGAATCTGGACTGTGAACTGTCACGATATACCAAAATTAACTCAAAGTGGATTAAGGACCGCCACATGAGATCCAAAACTATAAACTGCCCAGACAAAGGCATTGGCAATAAACTTGTAAACCTTGGGCTCATAGAGCACTTTATGAACTTGACCCCAAAGGCAAAGGAAGTAAAAGCAAAAATAAATGAATGGTAGTATATCAAACTAAAAAGCTTCTACACTGTAAAGGACACCGTCCACGAAGTAAAAAGGAAACCAACTGAATGGGAGAAAATATTTACAAATAATGCTTCTGATAAGGAGCTAATATCAAAAATACATAAAGGACTCATATGACAGAAAAACAAACGATCCAATTAAAAAATGGGTCGAAGATCTAAACAGATACTTCTCTCCTGAAAACATATAAACTGCCAACAGATACATGAAAAAATGCTCAACATCACTAGCAATTAGGGAAATGCAAATTAAAACCACAATGAGATACCCTCACCCCTGTTAGAATGGCTATAATCAACAAGACAAGGAATAACAAGTGCTGGAGAGACTATGGACAAAAAGGAACCCTCATACACTGCTGGTGGGAATGTAAATTGGTACAACCACTATGGAAGGCAGTGTGGAGATTTCTCAAAAAACTAGAAATGGAATTGCTATATGACCCAGCCATCTCTCTCCCGTGTATCTACCCAAAAAACCTGAAAACCTTAATCCACAAAGATATGCATACCCCAGTGTTCATCACAGCACCGTTCACGGTGGCCAAGTTATGGAATCAACCAGTGTCCTATGATAGACGACTGGGTAAAGAAGTTGTGGTACATTCATACAATGGAATAAAGAAAAGCTGGAATACAGCAATTTGTGACAACACAGATAGACCTTGAAAACATCTTATTAAGAGAACTAAGTCAGACTGAAAGAATCTAGAAACATATGACCTCTCTTATAAGTGGAATATAAAACTGAAGGAACAAAGAAACAAAAACTCTTGGACACAGTTAATAGTTTAGTGGTTACCTGAGGGTAAGTGGGGAGGTGGGTAGGAGTAGAGAGGAGGAATGAAACATATGGTGATGGAAAGTGGCTGATTCTGGGCGGTGAGCACATAATTAGATGTATAGACAACATAATGTAGAATTGTACACCTGGAAACAATGTAATTGATATCAATCAATGTCACTCCAATAAATTTAACAATAAAAAAAAAATCTTTGTCATTTTGATAGGGATTGCACTACATCTATAGATCGCTTTGGGTAGTATAGAAATTTTATTATAACAATTTTAATTCCTCCTATTCATGAGCACAATATATGCTCTTATTAATTTGTGTCTTTCTCAATGTCTTGTAATTTTTCATGTGCTGGTCTTTTGCCTCTTTGGTTAAATTTATTCTTAGATTTTTTTTTTTGTGGGGAAACATTGTTGATGAAATTGTGAATGAGATCATTTTCTTAATTTCTCTTTCTGATAGTTTGCTATTGGTGTATAAAATATAACTAATTTCTGAATATTAATTTTGTATTCTGATTCTTTACAGAATTCATTCATCAGCTCTAATAGGTTTTTTTTATTGAATCTTCAGCATTTTCTCTATATAGTATTATGTCAACTACAAATAATGAAAGTTTTGCTTCTCTCTTTCCAACTTGGATGCATTTTATTATTTTTTTCTTGTCTGATTGCTATGGCTAGGACTTCCGACATTATGTTGAATAAAAGTGGTAAAAGTGCACATTCTTGTCTTGCTGCTGATATTAAAAAAACCTGCTTTTAGCTTTTCACCATTTTTGCTAGTTGTGGGTTTGTCATATACAGCTTTTATTTTTTTGAAGTATGATCCTTCTGTTTTCACTTTGCTGAGAGTTTTTTGTTTGTTTGTTTGTTTTTTATAAATGGTGCTGGAGGTGACATTTCTTTTCAAACAGATTGTCTTATATGTTAAAGTAAGGCATTTGAATAATTCTTTTTTTTTTAATATTTATTTATTTATTTTTTATTGTTTTTTGACAGAGAGAGAGAGAGAGAGAGAGATACAGAGACAGAGAGAGAACTGAACTGGGGGAGCTCCCAGTTCAGCATATGGTTCCGCACAGGCCGGGGCCAGGACTCGATCCCTGGTCCCTGGCGCTGCAAAGTGAGTGCTTAACCCACTGAGCCATCCGGGCTTCCCTGAATAATTCTTATCTTCTTTATAAACTATATATATTTATAATAACTAAATGAGGTCTGACAATTAAATTCATGAATTCACCCTAGAAAAATTGCTATATATCTCATTGCTAAATATCATCATAGTCACCTTCAAAGTACTCCTATCAGGTATCTATGCACTAGCCCACCCTTCAAAGCAATTTTGGAACTCTTTCTGGAATGGCCATCAGAGCCATCATATTACTCTTAATATCCTGAATGTTCTCAAAATGTCTTCCTTTAAATATTGTGTTTATCTTTGGGTAACAAAAATAATCATTGGGGGCCAGATCAAGTGAGTAGGGAGACTGTTCCAATACAGTTGTTTATTGACTAAAAACTTCCTTATAGATAGTGCCATGGGAGCTGGTGCATTGTTGTAATGCAAGAGCCATGAGTTTTTAGTGAAGGGTTCGGGTCATTTTTGCCTCACTTTTTTACACACCCTTTTCAGCACTTCCAAATAGTCAACTTGGTTGACTGTCCAGTTGGTACAAATTTATAATGAACAATTCCTCTGATATCAAAAAGAGTTAGTAACATTGTTTTGCTTCTTGATTTTGGACTGATGAAACATTTTTGGTCAGGGAGAATTAGCTGAATTTCATTGTGCACTTTGATGCTTTTTTTCAGGGTACAACCATGTTTCATCACCAGTGATAACATGGCCCAAACATCTTTTTGCCTCTACAAAAGGTCTTGGCAAACTTAAACTCTCCGTTGCTTTTGCTCATCAGTGAGCTCCTTCAGGAACACTTTGAACATACCTTCATGCCACAATTTTCAGTGAACATTTTCCTAAATGTTCCTCTATTGATGTTTATATGGTCTGCTAGGGTTCTCACAGTCAGCTGATAATCTTGATGCACAATTTGACAAATTTTTACAATGTTTTTATCAGTTCTAATTATTATTGGACACCCTGATCTCCATTCATCAGTGATGCTTCCTCTCCCCTCAGAAAAATATGTAATCCATTTATACACTGCCATTTTCTTCATGATATTATTCCCATAAACTTGGACTAATATGTCCCTGATTTCACTTCCACTCTTGTCAAGATTCACAAGTAATTTAATGTTTGTTCACTGCTCTAAATCAAGCTTCAACATTCTCATGGCAGCACACAAAAACACACAAAAACAATAATGAACTCCACTCAGAGAGACACAACCACATGTTGACACGAACACAACTGTGAAACACTGGTATACCACGTTTAGAAAACCTTTCCAAGTTGCTTGTACAGTGCTACCAATGTAAGCTCATGGTGGTAAGTTTGCATAATTAATTGCCAGACCTTGTATGAACCACACAAACAGACAATGACCCACACCATTTATAGAGAGATATGTCCTATGTAATATACCATCTCTCATACATTAAACTTCCATATATAACTGGGTCAGTTCCTGGCTACTCTGTTCTAGTTGCCCTTTAAGCAAAACCACACTCCGTTAATTAACAGACAATTAGAACAGTTCTTAATATCTGGCAGAAATAAGTCCTATCCTTTCATGATTTTAAGTTCAAAATGTATAAGCTACTGATTTCTCTTTGTTTTTAATATGATTTTGTCAAAGGCCAAAATAAAAAATATATATATATATTGCTTAGGTTTTATATGTGACTCTTAAAAAGAATCTGTAAACTGAAAGTTCCAAAACACATTTTAAAAACTAATGCCAAAAGAGAGTAAAAAAGTCAACAATCTAAACATCAATTAATTTTGAATGAAGTTAATTTTATGAAAATATCTGACAAAGGCTTTATGTAAGTGTATCCTCAGTACTTGAAGAAAGGTGCATAAATATCTTTTATTCAAAAATAAATAAAAGTAAGTACAGATAGATATGAAAAAGATTTAATAAAAAGGTTAGATGTGAAAAATATCATTACAAAAAGAAAATGTTAAATCCCCATTATATAAAATATGTTGCCAGGAATTAATAATGTTACATCATAATGAAAGATGTACAGGATGTATCACAGGAAAGCAAAGAGATTTAAAAAATATATAAGTAGAGTTAAGATTTGTGATAGACTAAAAGTCTTCAATCTACATATAATTTGTAATTCTAGAAGAAAAGGAAATAGAAGAAAATAAAAAAAATTGTTAATATGTCTATAATTGATGAAAGATGTACATTATTAAATAAAAAGTGTTGCATAAAAACAGATTAAAAAATATAAAACCATTCCACATCCAAAACATTGCAGTGAAATTGTATAATTTATTACAGAGAAAATTTTGACATTTATAGAGAGAAGAGATATATTAAAAACAAATAAGCAATAACCAGAGCCGAAGCAAACTTCTCACCAGCAATGACAGATGTCAGGAGATATTGTCCTAAGTGAAAATAACTTAGGATTTTATATTCAGTTAAACTCTTGTTCAAGTGTAAAATAATGATATTATAAAACAGAGACAGATATTATTTTTACCCACAGACTTAAAATTAAAAAATACATTGAGGGAAGCCGGGATGGTTCAGCAGGTTAAGCACTTGCTTGGCAGCTCCAGGGCCTGAGGATCAAATCTTGGCCCTAGCCTGTGCAGACCCATATGCTGAACTGGGGTGTGGTCCCCAGTTTGGTTCTCACTGGGATGAGCTTTCCATGTGGGAGGCCACCCTTTTGGACTTTCGCTTGAGGGGGAGTTCAGTTCTCATCCTGGTTCAGCCCCTGGATTAAAGGGACATGCCTCCCATGTGGAAGGCCCCCAGCCCAGTTCCTGCCCTGCATGGCCCCACCCACCTGTGTGGTATGAAACCATGTCGAAAACTGATGATGTACACCTATGCAGACTGCTCTGGGCCCTCCCCCTTCTCTCCATCTCTGTCAAAAACAATAAAATAAATCTTTTAAAAATATATATAGAAAGGTATATTTTAATTAAAAAATGAAACATGAAAGGAGGTGTGGAAAATACTAAGATGGCAATAGTGTATGTGACCCTTTCTTGAGTCTTAGATTCTCAGTTCTTTTGACAGAAATTTCCTATGTTTGGTCACCACCAGACTAATGATAGGAAAATTACTAAAAACTAGCAATTAACTACAATATCCCTAGGCTTTTATTTCTTTCTTTTTTCTACCTCGCTTTAGCATTTCACATATTTGATCATCCTCTCCAAGTTAAAACTTCCTCCTGTCTTGGAAAAGCATTATGGATAGGGACAATGTGGCATAACAGAAAAACCATACATTTTGAACTCAAACAGAGCTAATTTCAAATGTTAAAACACCAGTTAGTAGTTATATGACAAGTATTTAAAATTCTCGACTTTGTTTCTCTATATGTAATATGGCAAAAATAATACCTACTTGGGATTCCAGGATAGCTCAGCAGTTGAGTGCTTGACTCGAAGTTGTGAAATTGGGGGTTTATTTCTCTACCCTGGCTAGTGCAAACCCACATGCTAAACAGCAGTGCATCTGGTAACTGCCTAGATGGCTCAGGAGTGAAGGTTTTTGCCTCCCATGTGGGAGGTCCATCGTTCCATTTCTGCTTCATTTAACCCCGTATCCACCTGTAGGGAATGAAACCATGTCACAACTAATGATGTACAGCTATGGAGACTGGTCTGGGCCCTCCCCGTTTCTCTCTCTGTCTCTCTCCTCTCATATTCTCTCAAATAATAAAATAAAAATGAAATCTTAAAAAAAATAATACCTACTTTATATTATTATTACCACAGAAGTTCATACATTCAAAGAAATATATGTTGCTTATTCTATTCCAGGTGTATTTAATGTGATGCTACACGAGGTTCTAGTTTACATTTTGGTATAGAGTAAATGTTCAATACACTGTATGTATTACACTCCTTCTCTGTCCTCTTTCCGCTGTGGATTTTCCCAATGTTCAATGTAATTTTTTTTATTGTTTTTGACAGAGAGAGAGATACAGAGAAAGAGAGAGAACTGAACTGGGGGCACTCCCCAGTTCAGCACATGGGTCCGCATTGGCTGGGGCCGGGATTGGATCCCGGGTTCTTGGCGCTGCAAAGTGAGTGCTTAACCCACTGAGCCAGCCCAGCTTCCCCATCAATGTAATTTTGATGACATTTTCTCTCTACATTCTACCTGGAAAATCTTACTTACATTCAAGTTTTTAAACCTTCTGTACCAAGTGACTCTGTCCTATACTCAGGTTTCATACCACATTTCTATTTACCTACTATAAATTTCTACATAGATGGCTTCTTTAAAATTTGGATTCAAAATTTCTAAAACACAATCTTTCAAATAAAAGTATTAATATATAATATAAAGTACTTACCCAGTACCTGAAATGTAGGCACCAGAACCATATTAGTTCATTTCATAGGTGGTAGTTTATTTTTTATCTTCTACACCAAAACTGGTTTTACTCTTAGTGTTTGTGTTTTTGTCATCAGCACCACCATTCTCAGAGGTGTGACCCTGGAGTCATACGGGAGGACTTTCCTCTCTTTGTCATAAGCATTCAGTCACCAGGTATTATTGTATTGCTGTTACAAATCTCCCCGGAATTCATAACCTTCTCTGTAATTTGGACTGGCAACTTCATGCGTGATTTATTAAATAAACCTCCTGACTTGTTCTCTATTTAGATTCTTCCCCATCTCTCTATCCTGCATACTTGCAATCACTTTAATTTTTCTAAACATCTACTTTTTACCAATGTCAATTCTATACTCAGCCTCATTAATATTTCATTAACTTATCAAGTACATTTTAGACTCCTTAGTCTGCCTGATATTCATGTCCCCATTATTTATCCACATCCAACTTTCCCAGTATTATGTTCCATAATTTCTCTGAGTAAGAGCTATAGTTGTCACCACAACTATGATTTTTAAAAAGTCAGCAGGATATATAGTGCAGCATGTGGAATATAGTTTACAATGTTCTAACTATGTACAGTATCAAATTGGTAGTAGATTCATGGAATTATTAGTTCATGAAGTATATAAAAGTCTAAGCACTATGCTATTTTGAACACCTAAAACTAGGAAGGAAAAAAAGAAAAGAAACTCCAGCAGTCTTTGAAATTGGTCTGTTCTTCAATCCAAATGTATGCCACCCTGACTTCTTTGTACAGAGGACTTCCTGTCTCCTGATAGGTGCCAAATGTCAGAGAAGTAACAATAAATAAGCCATTTGATGGATTCATGAACTTTGGTAGCAGATGGAAGACAAACAATAATCAGATAAATCACAATGAAGTAGATAATATATTGAAACCAATGTATAATCCATGTGCTATGGAATGATATAACCATTGAAAAAGACAGAGTCTACATAGAAATATATGTTAATGAATGCCATGTGTTTTTTTATTTCTACCAATTATAACAGAATAAAATAGACACATCCAAGTGAACTTATTTTAGTATTATAGAACCTTAAAAATAGGTCGGTATTAATTAATGCAAAGTACCAGAAGTAGAATATTCTTAAGGGCAAGTTAACTTGAAATTCTTCAGTTTTTGTTGAAAATAATTAATTGTGTGAGAACTTAACTAGAAATACAGAGTTACACAGAGGGAAATGTATTCCATAGCAGGACTGCACAAGATGCTGAAACACTTTTGTTTACCTCTTTCCTATACTCTTTATGCAAAAGTCAACAGTGAAGCACTAACAGGCACCCTTTACAGAACACTCATTCCACATCACTTTTCATATAATATTTGTCAAGCTGGAGAGCAGGCAATATCATCTCCTATTCTGAGAAAATTGAGATCTAGAAAGGATAGTAAGACTTCCAAAGGTCACAGTGTTAGTGATAGAGTATATTAGAAACAACATTGCCTATTACATATCATTTTAGTCACCTTTTAGGTAAGGTTTCTCAACCAAAAAATGATTGAGATTTTTGTTGTTGGGGCCGTCTAGGGCATTGTAAGATATTTAACAACATCCCTGTAGATGCCAGTAGCACATCACAAATTGGGACAATCAAGTAACCAGACATTGCCAAAGGTCTTCGGAGGAGACAAAATCACTTCTAGTTGAGAACCACAGCTCCAAGTGAATAAAGTATTACATTCATCAGAATTTTATTACACCAAAGTCATACGGCCAGTGGATGATTGAGACATGATGTACATCAGAATACGTGCCCAATTTTTTATTGTGCTCAGTACCCATTCAAAAGTTATGGGGCACTGCTAAAATAGTACTTACAGAGACATTTGTCATATTAAATAGGTTTATGAAAAGCCAAAGAACATTGAAAGCAAATAAGCTAATGATGGAAATGCTACATATCTTGATTAAGTTGGTTGTTATACAGGTTTATTCATTTGTCCAACTCTGAGTTGCACATTTGAAATCTGTACTTCATATTATAGGCAAATTATACCTGGATAAAAATAAGGAAAGAACAATACATACATTATTAAACCTATGAGTTTATGAAAGATTAATAAGGTAGATAATATTCAGACCTAGGAAATGTTTGAACAGAATGCTTATGTACTATTGGCAGTAATGTGACTTAACGTAGCTATTCTGGAAATAATTCTGGAAGAATCAAATGACTTTAGGTATCCCTTATATAGATATATATTTTAAGTAAACACTTTCACAGATCTATAAGGATGCATCCAGATACATATTTATTTTAAGTGTTACTTTTAATTGCAAAACACTGGAAGACACCATGTTGCCATCACTTAAGAAATAGAAATATAAAATGTGGTAGATTTATATTATAGAAAACCACTAGTTAGAAGTAAAGACTAGATATACAAACAGTAAGATAAGCAGATCTTAAGAAGTTATATATTTTTTAAAAAGAAGTGTGAATTATAGCACAACACCAATACATACTTTCAAAACAAACATAAAACAATGCTCATCTTATTCAAGACATTCATATTTATAGACAAATGCCAAATAAATCAGAGTGGATACTTGGAGTGAAAGTGGGGATCAGGAAGGAAGAGGAAAATAAGGGAAATAAAAGAGAAACTTCAATTAGATAAATAGAGTAATATGCTATAAACTAAGGAGAATGAGAAACAATTCTTTATATATGAGTTCCAAAATCAGAAAAATATAACAGAAAGAATGTGGCCAACACAAAGAACACATGCCGAGTTTGTCCTAGATTTCAAGCCCACAATCTTCTACATCTTCACAGGCCAATTTGCTACAATATTTATGCTGTACCATGGTTTCTAAAACTATGTCCAGATGACATTTCTTTGGCTTAGGAGATTATTATCCCATTTTCTACAACATCTGTGTGTGGCCATATTTTATAAGATAGTACCAACAGAGTCAGGCAACCATAAAAAACAATCATATAATCAATCGCCTTTTATAGCTTTGAGGCAGTCATTTAACTTCTGGAAAGTAATCAACTTAGAAGAGATGTTCTCTCAGCCTTTCTCTTCTAAAATACTGAACCCTGAAAAATGCAGCAAAACCACCCTTAGCATTCACACATATACTAACACATGAACTTATGTTTGACCACAAGTCAAGAAGCTGCTTAGGACAAGAAAATATATGTGATTTTATCCTAAGAAATTAAGAAATTTAGCATAAGACAATGACAGAAGAAACAAATTAATATAAGATTAACCTTGAATCCTTATCAAACTGACTCCTGCTATATAAAATTATTTCAAGATCACAATGAGATTTGTTGCTATTAATTTCTTTAGAAAAATATCCATTGATTTACTCTTCTAATAATGGAAGTCTACCAAGTGCCAGGCACTTTTGAGGGTACTGGGGAATTCAACATTGCACACAGCCTGTCTTTGTGCATTTTACAGTCTAATAGGAAAGGAAGTACTAACCTAATTATTATACAACTAACAAATATAATAAATTACACTGTGATGAATATTGTGGTCAGGGCATTAAAATATATAAAGCAGCAGGTTCTTGTCAGGCTTGTGTGATATCCAGGAACCCTTCCCTTATGGATGAGGCCAGAGGGCAAGTATAAATTGGCTAGTTGTAAAAAAAAAATGCCTAGAAAAGAACAAAGTAATGTTTCAGAGAGAGACACAACAGAGAGAAAAGGGAATGCCATGCAGTTAAGGGTGTTAGAAAATATTGTAAAGTAAGTGAGAAACAAATAGAGCTCTTTAAGAAGGGAACTGACATAATTAAATTTTTATTTTTCAAAAATTTCTCTTGTTGCTGTGTGGAGAATAAATGCTATCTAGAGAGTATTTTATAGAAGAAAAAAATACATGTCAAGAGATAGTTACAGAAATTTGATTAAGAGGTAATAGGACATAAATAGATTAGGGTGGTAGCAATGGTGAAGGTAAGAAGTTCATGGATTTTAAAGATCTATAGAAAATGAGATTTACCTGATGTGGTTATTAATTGGTTATGAAAGAGAAAGGGAGAGAGAAATTAGGAATGACATCCAGATTTCTTTTTTGGAATTGAGTGGTTTCAGTCAATGAGAGAAACAAGATTGGAAAGAGGCAATGTGAATTGTCTCCTAGGATCAAGGATATCTATCTAGTTTACGTGCAGATTATAGAAATAGAGTTCATAAGGTTGCTACCAACCCCTACCCCCCCCCCCCGTGGGGCCCCCCAACACACAATAAAGCCTGATATTAAACACAGTACTCCAATCTCCTCACGTTAAAAATAATGCTCCCCACTCCTACCCCATGATCCCATCTCTAACTCCTCTGATGTAAGCCAAAATGATTTATCTTTGTCTTCTTTCTCTAGACAAGCATTGTCTACTTTCCTTAAACAAGTATTGTCTATTTATCATCTCAGCATAATCAAGAATGCCTTTCCTAATATGTTAATATATATTCCTTTCTATGTAAGTCAGTCTCTTTCTTCCCATGCAATACTATTTAATGTTAATTTTCTTAAGGTTGTCCCTCTTTTCTCCAAGTTTCACTCATCTCCATGAGGAAATAGGTAAATACCCTCCAACGGTCTAAATTTCCTGAGACCTGAGGGCAAATAAAAGGAGTCAGCAAAGTCTAATGCAAGCATTGCTTGACGATTGAAGTAATTGAGTCACATAGTTCTTAAACTAAAATTTTTTAATATGGTAGTATCGTAGTGGGACTGAGATATGATCTTTTATATACAATGTAACTACTTCAGAAAAAAATCACAATTACTACTGACATCTTCTGAAAAATGGTTTCTCTTGGGCCAAACATGAACTTTAGTGGAATAGATCTTAAACAGCAGTAAGTTTTCTCTTACAATGAGAACTCAACATCAACTTTCTATAATAGTTACATTTCCTGGCTTGCAATTATATGAATACATGAACCACTGAGCTAGTTTCTGCTTTTCCCATAAGCCTGTCACCAATTCAAGCAGCAGTCTTTTTTGTAACTTAAAACTATTTTTTAATTTGTAAAGTCATTTTATTTTTTCATAATAAAAATATTTATTTTCTTAAAAAATACTTCTTGTTGCAATAAAGTTCTCTGTTAAACAAAATATCCCATTAGAATGGCAGGATTCAATGATATAAAAGATTGAATTTTCTCATTCTCCTAAGTAATAGGAATCTTAATTGTAGTTGGTCTGACAGTACCTTACTAGTTTTAATTCTGTCCTCTTCCTTAAAAGGAGAGCAGTGAAAACTGATTATTCAGTAGCATAATGTGGATACATGATTTCTAAGACCTGTATTTTGAATTATATTGAATTACAAACTTCTAAGGACATGAATATATGGCCAAAGACTGAATAGAAATTTTGATCCCCAAGACTAAAGAAAAAAGATGCATTTGTTAATAAACAGGCTCTTGTTTATACAACAAGTATTAAATAAAATGTGTTAATGTTATAGTGCATGATTTTTTTTAAGCATTATTTATTTATTTATTTATTTATTTATTTATTTATTTATTTATTTTTGACAGAGAGGGACAGAGAGAGATATACAGAGATAGAGAGAGAACTGAACTAGGGGAGCTCCCAGTTCAGCATATGGTTCCGCACGGGCCGGCGCCGGGATTCAATCCTCAGTCCCCGGTGTTGCAAAGTGAGCGCCTAACCCACTGAGCCATCCCGGCTTCCCCTATAGTGCATGATTTGATTGTAGAGATTAGCATGTGAGAATAACAACTAAGCATCTGGACATGTGTTGAAGCTGAAGTCATGAATCACTTGCAGGAGTACAAATGGTGTTGCCTTTGCTAAAATAGAAGCCACATCTTTTAGGAGATGTCACTCATAATTCAGGCCTAAAGTCTGTGTTATCTGTGACCATGAGTAGCAAAACAAGGAGCAAATGGCTGATAAAGAAAATGAAGAATTGACATTTAATCCATCTTGACTCACTTGGAACATAATCTAGAAACTCTTCTTTATTACCAAAAAAAATCTAATGTTTCTCCCTATCTACAGTTTTCTTTCCCTCAGCACAGCAGATGCTCATGTTTCTTGGTTAAAAACCAAGATAACAACAAAAATTCCTTCATTCATTACTCAACCTACTTAATCAGCCTTTTCTTTCTCTTGATAACTAAGCTTATGAAGGACTTCTTTTTCTTCACTGTCTCACTCATGAACTTCTCAACAACAGAAAACTAATTTGATTACCACTGAAATGATTCTTACCAATGATTCTTATGACTAGTGTGACCATATAGCTTACCATACAAACCAGGATGCTTGCGAGAGTGAAAAGGGACTCTATTCATAATTAAGCATCAATCTGGACTGCCCTGAACACATAGGGTATATAGTCCTAGCACACAAGACTTCCTAGTGTTAAAATCTGATGGACTGATTATTTCTGGATCTTTCTGCAAACACTGATATTTTTAATGATTTGTTTTATTGTTTTTATAGAAACAAAGAGAAACAGAGACAGAGAGAGAGAGAGATAAGGAGGAGGGCCCAGAGCAGTCTTCATAGTTGCACATCATCAGTTTTTGACATGGTTCCACACAGGTGGGTGGAGGCCGCACAGGCCAAAAACTGGGCAGAGCCCTCTCATATGGTAAGCACACCCCAGTTCAGCATATGGGTCTGCATGGGCCGGGGCCAGGATTTGATCCTTAGTTCCTGGTGCTACAAAGTGAGTATTCAACCCACTAAGCCATCCCAGCTTCCCCTGCAAACACTGATTTTGTTGGGTGTTGACTCCTATGTGTAACACTATCCTCCATTACCTTATGAGATACCCCATTTCCCTGGATTTGTTTCTCACAGTTTTGTTTCCTCCCTTCATAGTCCTTCACGGGTTCTTTATTTTTAATTTTCTTTATTTCTTCACTGTTCATATTCCTAAAATATTTTTATTGGATAGCTTCTCTTCTTATGGCATGCAAACTCTTAGGGTATATGCATTTTCTCTCACACAGCTTCAAATTTCATAGATGCTAATTACTAGTACAACTACATTTCCAGCTTTATCTCACCTCTGATCTGTAGAATCATATCCAAACTTCCAAGTGGCATATACTTTTTGATAAATAACAGTCATATAAAAATTAACTGACTAAATCTAAAGTCATCTTCTATCCCCAAAATCATCCTTCCATATTTCAGTTTGGTGAAAGATATTATTCATTTTATCTATAATCTCAAGCCATAAATTTGAATAATTGTATTAATTAGGGTAATTCTAGCTACTATAAAAAATAAATCTCAGGGGATGCTGGGATAGCTTAGCAGGTTGAGCACTTTCTTTGCAATGATGAGATCTGGGGATCAAATCCCAACTCTCCCACCTCACCCTCCCCACCCATGCACACCCATATGCTGAACTCTGATGAAACTGGTAACCACCAAGTCCCATAGCAAACATTCTTGCCTCCAATGTGGGAGGTCCCAGTTAGGTCTCATCTTGTGCAGCCTCATAACTACCTGCATGGAATGAAACTATGTCACAACTAATGAGGTACAACTATGGAGACTGTTCTGGGCTCTCCCACCTTCTCTTACTCTCTCTCTCTCTCTCTCTCTCTCTCTCTCTCTCTCTCTCTCTCTCTCTCTC
>PVKE010035452.1:0-16876 GCA_004027555.1 Craseonycteris thonglongyai | reverse complement strand
ATGGTGTGTTCTCTTAAAGCAGCCTAGGCCCCACCTGTCAGGGTTACAGGGAGCTGGGCTGGGTGTGAGGATGGTGGCTGAGGCTTACGTTCAATCCATTTCTGGAGGAAGAGTTCAGTTCTGATATTGAAGTGACACCCAGAGGAATTTCTCATTTTGCAATGTTGCAGACAGGGACACATAACAAACACAGGTTCACCTTTGTGGCCCCCAGAAGCCAGGTTATATATTTACAGGTGTGTGGATATAGCATGCTGTTTCTAGATGTGGAAGATCTTGGAAGGTAAGGCAGAGCCTTGTTTTCATGAAAGCTCCTCTAATAGCTTCCAACAGAAAGGGAAGATGGTGTAACTCGGTGCCATGGCTACACTTCTGGTCACCTTAGAGCCCTGGGACTCTATCTGGGTGCAGACAGGAAGCCAGAGAGCAGCAAGTACTTAGACACAAGTCAGGGAATGAGGCGCTGCAACCTCTCCAGGCTGCTGTTTGCCCTCCAGTTGGAGAAACTCTGATGTGGGAAGTTATGAGGCTTCAAGGTGACCAGAACACATAGCGCACTCTAGCTGAGCAAGATACACCCTCCAAAGTACGGACCAAGCTAAACTGAATGCAAATGAAATGACCAGTGGGCCAAGAGCTCATGGCCCAAACAAAATCTTGTTTTACTAAAGTAGAAACATTAATAAAGTTTAAAATTATGATCTAAGGTAGTCAAGCCATGCTTCCCCAGGCCAGCTTCTCTTAGAAGCTGGCAAGGGACTGAGGCTCCAGTTATCTGTGTTTGCAATGCAGATCGACACCTCGCTGTCCTGCCTTCTTGCACCAACATTTCGCCTGTGAAAACTGTATTGAAATTTTTAAGTTCAGGATCTGCCAGGCCTGGTATGTCCCAAAGAGAACAGCAGGTCAAGAGACCAGCAAATGCTCCAAATTAGAATTGTCTTTGGAGCTCACAGAAGTGATTAAATCGGGGAGTGAACAGCAGCCAAGGTGACCTTTTAGCCAAAATGTATCCAGGCATCCTGATCTGAATCTGAAATTATGAAGTTGTACATTTATTCATTTGGGTGTAGGCTTTTGTGTGTTTAAGAGTTCCTTATGGAAATTCAAATACACCTGGAACAGATAGGACCAATGAGCAAGGCACTGAGATGAAAGATGGAAGTGGAAACTAGACCAGGCAGGAGCTATATATATTTTAAGTGACAGCCAACTTTTTCAGTAAAGGGTCAGGCAGTAAATATTTTAGGCTTTCCAGACCACACCTTCTCCATCACAGCTACTCAGTTCTGCTTCTCATAGTGTGAAATCAGTCAGGGAGAACTTATAGACAAGTAAGCATGGCTGTATTCCAATGAAATGATTTATGGACACTTAAAATTGGAATTCCATATAATTTCCACATGTCATGAAATAGTTTTCTTGTTCTGATATTTTTTGTTCCAAAATAGGCAGTAGATCATAGTTTGCTGACTTCTACTATATTAAGAAAAAAAAAAAACTCAAAAGAAATCTGCCTGCTTTCAGTTTTAACTGGGATGGGCCTCCTATAACAGAAATGGCTCAAGACGCCATGTAACGATAATAGGCCCACTAACACCTTATAAGATACGCTCTTCTCATTGAACTTGGTGGATGTTGTTTATTTAATTATGAGTAAACAGTGGTTTGCATTATGACCTCAGGAGTATCTTGAGGCCTCACTTCCTCTACTTGTAACTGAAAATGCTAGTTACTGTTATTTCTCTCCCTCCTGGGGATTTCTCTAAAATTAATTCATGGTCACACATATTAATGCTGTAAATGAACTAGGAAACTTGCTGAGTGAGCCCTTTGTAAATCCACTTTAAGAAAAATCAAATGGACACAAAGTGAAATGCCACCTGCACGGTTTTTATTCCCTGGATAATAGCCATTCATTAAACATAACTACCTATGTAAATAGGCTCTGTCTTCAACTTTCTGTCTTTTCCTCCTGTCAACAGAACTGCAGATAAACATCTGTGCTTTCCAATTTGATCTGGGTTCTCAGCCATCCTTATATGAACACGTGGTCTTGTCCCTTTCTCTAACAGGTTCTATACATGTTCCCATCTTTCAAGATAAAACTCCCTCAACCCCAAGTCACCTCTTTGGACATTTGCTCAGACCCACTTTCTGCCTACTTTAGAGCTAAGCTTCTTCTTCTTCTTTTTTTTATTAATTGTTAAATTTATTGGGGTGACATGGGTTGGTAACAATTACATAGGTTCCAGGTGTATAATTCTACATGACATCATCTATGTGTTGCATTATGTGCTCACCACCCAGAGTCAGTTCTTTCCACACCATACATTTGATGCCCCCTCCCTCCTCCCTCACCCCCTCCTCCTTCCCCTCAGGTATTGACTGTGCTGTATATTTATTAATATTTACATTTTCCACTTTTCTATCTCTACTATCTTTGAGCCTACTACTACAAGCTGACATTCATTACAACATGGATGGACCTTGAGAACATCATATTAAGTGAGATGTCAGACTGAAAAAATCAAGAAACATATGACCTCACTCATAGATGGAATATAAAACTGAAAGGAACACAGAAACAAAGACTCATGGACACAGTCAATAGTTTAGTGGTTACCTGAGGGTAAGGGGGAGGTGGGTAGGGGAGTAGGGAGGGGGCATCAAATACATGGTGATAAAAAGAGAACTGACTGGGTGGTAAGCACATAATGCAATGCATAGACGATGTCATGTAGAATTGTACACCTGGAACCTATGTAATTGTTTACCAATTAGTGACACCCCAATAAATTTAACATTAAAAAAACTTTTTAAAAGATAAAATACAAAACAAAAACAACAACAACAAAATAACAGGAGAAAGTGGAGAACAAAGGGAAGAACAAGAAAAGTATGAAAAGTAAATGACTTAAGTTTTTAATATTTTTGTTAAAAATATAAATTACACATACAGCAATGGAAAGTGAGCTGATTCTGGGAGGTGAGCACATAATGCAATGTATAGACAATGTAATGTAGAATGGTACACCTGGAAACCATGTAATTGATAGCAATCAATGTCACCCCAATAAATTTAACAAAAAAAATATATATATATAAATTACAAATATTTAATATAAAAATTAGTTAGCTTGTAGATTGCATTATATTACATTTATCTGACTAAATTACTGAATATTACAGTGTTTGCATTTATGTCAATCAGTAAAATATAGCCCATAAAAAAAAGTCACACTCTATATTAAAACATCTAATTTTGCAAACCAAAAATGAGCAGTTATAAAATCCCTATCAATTAATTTCTAATTAAAAAAAATTACAGAAATGGAAGGGAAAATAGAAACCACAGTATGTTCACTTTAAAAAATGATTATCATTTTTTTCCCCCAACTACTAAGCTCAGACAAAACATGCTAAAACTTACTAAGAATAAGTCAAGCAAAAGATTGTTTTCAGAAGTGGGATAAACTGCTGTTCCTTTCACTGCATCTTTTCTCTCTGAAATTTTCATTTAAAAATAAACTGTCCTACCTCTTGAATTTAAAAGAAAAAAATAATTTTATTTATTTATTTATTTATTGACAGAGAGAGAGAGAGAGAGAGAGAGAGAGAGAGAGAGAGAGAGAACTGAACTGGGAGAACTCCCCAGTTCAGCATATGGGTCCACATGGGCTGGGGCTGGGATTCGCTCCTCGGTCCCAGCGCTGCAAAGTGAGCGCTTAACACACTGAGCCATCCTGGCTTCCCCTAACCTCTTGACATTATTAAGCTGTAAGAAACCAGAATCCCTCTTCAGAATAGCTAACAGAAAACGATGTCACTTGTCATACTATTTGATGGAAAATGTAGAAATAATTTAAACATATTTAATGTTCAGGATCTTTAAAATACTGTTTTAAAACTGCTGTTGTTTGAGAAGAACTCATTGGGTTCAAAATCATTGATACTTTACTGACAGATTTAGTCTTTAACCGAGGAGGACATAGGAAATTAGTTTCCTATGTTGTGTAGACTGAATTATAATTTGTGCTCTGTGGTACCATACCACAAGCTTCACCCAAAAGTATAATGAAGACTAGTTTGTTATTTAAAATGATAAAATGTGAAGCTAACCTTTGACCAGTGATTATTGGTGCTTAACAACTACAACGCTGATATTTTAGGCATGGGTAAACCTCATGTAACTAAATGTACAAAAGAATAAAAAACTTCTCTGGAAGAATAGTTCAACTGAAAGACATACATTTCTCTTATCATCTTACATCTTTCGACATGATCGCTTAATATTTTCTTTTTGAACCGAGAGCTTTCTCTCATATCTGCATGACAGGCAGTGGAGGGTTTCACATTGCCATTGCTTTTCCCTTTTTCTATCTGTCCATGTGATCATTTCTGTCAATTCACAGAAAACATAATCTGACATAAATAAAGGGGCCTAAGTTCTTACATCATCTATTTCTAACGGGCCCTATATGAAATACAGTCCATACACTAAAAGCCTTCAAGATGTCACATACCACAAATTCTGGAGAAACTAGATTAAAGAATCTGGTTCACAAGCCGGAAAAAGAGAAAAGAGGGAACAAGGCTCAGATTTTAGCTTGGACTGCATGTTCCTGTCTCCTTGCAAATGGGAATGTAGACGTCTCTTCAGGTGTGTCTCGATGCCTCAGCCTTTATTAGTGCATGTCAGTTCTACCCCCAGTTTAGCTCACAATAATATTATATTGTGGTGTGCTGAGTTGTGATGTTGTATTGTGTTGTGATGTTATATTATGGCATACAGCTTTATACCCAACAGAAATATGAAAAAGCGGGGATGCTGGGTTAGCTCAGAGGTTGAGTGCTTGCCTCGAAATCTCAAAGTCAGGGGATCAAATCCAGGTTCTGTCCCGTGCAACCCCAGATGCTGAACTGCGGCACAACTGATAACCTCCAAGCCCCAGCAGTGGAGGTTCACACCTCCCATGCGGGAGGCCCCAGTTCAGTTCCTCACCCCATGTAGCCCCACATCCACCTGTGTGGAATGAAACTGTCATAACTAATGATGTACAACTATGGAGACTGCTCTGGGCCCTCCCGGTTTCTCTCATATGAAGGTGCACAGAAGTTTACATGGCTAATAACTATGAAAATGTTAAGTAACATTAACATAGATTAAGACATTGGTCTAGCAAGAACGAGGGAGTGGGCATTAAATATATGGTGATGGATGGAGAACTGACTCTGGGTGGTGAGCACATAATGCAATATATAGACAATGTAAGGTAGAGCTGTACACCTGGAACTTATGTAATTTTTACCAACCAATCGCACCACAATAACTTAAACAATTTAAAAAAAAAGAACAATCTTTGTTTTCTTAATATTCAATGTAATCTTCTACCCTAATAATTTAGCACAGCAATCATTAATGATTAAAATCAATTAAAATGCATAAAAAGCTATGAGTTATATGTTGTATAAATGAATTGTATCATATAGGTTTAGAGAAGTTTATAAAACAGATCTTTAAATTCTACCTTCTGTACCTATGACAGGCTTTTAAAAAACCAATTAATTTTACTAGTTAACAATGGCTAGATATTTCCCAACTCCACTGGCCTCCTACTTTATTATATATGCAGTTTAACACATATTTTGTTGCAAAAGAAAAATGAGTATTATTTAAATGAAAAGCCACGCTGTTTGCATTTTCATGCTGATTTAAAGCTTGATTTTAATTTGTGTTGCATGCTTCTGTTAATGAAACTAAAATAACTATTAAAGCCTACAACATTAACAAAATGGATATATTCTTCCAGAATCTCTAAAACAGTTTGTTGTTGTTTTTTTTAATGTTAACTTGAAGCTTTGTAATAGATGCCATTCATAGGGAGTTGTTTATTTTTTAATATTTCTAATGGGAACAATTTATAGTGTCATCAAACCAATCTGAATAATTTTGCTAACATGAAAGGGTCATTTGAATTCGGAAAAGGTAGAAACTTCAGGCACAAATTAGTTTCTGAAAGCAAAAAGACACATTCTGATACAACACTGGCTACATAGAATTTGGGTGACCACTTAAAGATAGCTTCCCAGAAAGCTGTGCACTGAACATTTTCGCATGTCATCCACCCCTGACTGAGAAGCCTACAAATGCTTACACTACTCTTTCTTTGATTTCTCAGATAGGAACCAAAGGACACGCTCTCTCAAAAGCCATGCATTCTTTTAAGATCACTATTATTCTGGAATACTCATGCAAGACCAAATAAAAGGTCATGAATAAATTCATTCCTCAAAGTATAATATGCTCAAATATAGTTGAGTCTATTTACCACCTTAAAATACAGCTAAAGAGAAATGACAATGAAATGTAATAAACATCACAAAGCTTTCCGGATATGGAAATATTAACAAAATCATGGGTACTGACAGACTGTGTTTTTTCAAGAGGCCAAGGAGATGATGAAAAGGAGAGTCCTTTCAGGCAATGAAGGAATTGAGCTCCAGGCAAAACAGAGGGAAACATTCTATAGAAGAAAATGGTATGATGAAGTTTCATATTTTTAATCCCTATTTCTCTAGGGAGGGAGCTAAAAATATCACTTCATACTCTTGTTGGTCCAATCCTATTATAGAAAAATTTCTGCTTCATAGAGAAGACAGCAGGATTTGGGAGAACTTTACTTGCTTAAAAGAAAAAAAGGAGGTCACACCATAATAAAGAGAAAGATCATAACCAGGGTACCTGGGTTTACCTTTGCTTTTCGAAAGTGGTAGACAAGCAGCATGCTAATGAAGTCGAGCAGCATACACAGGGCTTGGAAGGAGATGATGGCGAGTCGCAAGTACTCGTCCTCCTGGACAAAGCAGGGACTGTCATCAGCACAGTAGGGGCAGCCCTCCCGGCAGGGCAGGCAGACATGGGCTTCTTCAGACACATCTTTTGCACTCTCTGAGAAATGGGGATCCGGACCCCTTCCTGAAAGTTCCAAATAAAACCACAGTGTCATTAGTACCTCTGAGGACTGAGTACAGAGTCATCATAAAACCTTATCTCTTCATTCCTTTTCTTTTTTATTAGAACTTTTGTCAACCTTTTTACTAGAGGAGAGAATGTCTTTGCCTGGAGACTCAAACAACATTCTTTTTATCCCTTTGATAAAAAAAAAAAATTGTCATTCAGGATAATTGAGGAAAATGAGCAGAAATGGAAATAAAACTCCTCTCAGGTAGGGCACAGTTTTCTACATCTTATCATTAGCAACTTCTCACCAACTGATGTTCCCTACAGCAATAATCATATTCCATAAATAGCTGCTGAAGAATTAACCAGAAGGGAAGTAAGAAAGTTGCGTCTTTCCTGCACCAACTCAATATACACAACACTTTTGGAACATCTTGAGCCAGCTGGCAGAATGCAAAATGAAGAGTCGCTTGCTCTTTAATTCACCAGGGATCTCATCTACCAAGTTCACTAGGTCTAAATGGGTTATAATGGTACTTAATTGACAGTTGTCCCGTATGCAATTGTTTAATGATGGCGCATCCTTTGTTCAGAGTACAAATCCATACTTACAGGACACTGTGTAATTTCCCACTTTGCATATACATAGGGCATTGTACACTATTAAGTAATTGCTGGTCCTCCTTTTAATGTTAGATTCTTCTGTCTCAGTTATCAAACTTAAATTAGCTCTGGAGTCTATTAAAGATTGTCTGGGCAAGCCAGGATGGCTCAATGGGTTAAGTGCTCACTTTGCAGCCCTGGGGACCAAGGATTGAATCCTGGCCCCAGTCTGTGCAGACCCATATGCTGAACTGGGGTGTGCTTCCCATGCGGGAGGCCCCCAGCCCAGTTCCCACCCTGTGAGGCTCCTGCCCACCTCTGTGAAACAAAACCATGTTGAAAACTGATGACATACAACTATGAAGACTGCTCTGGGTGCTCCCCCTTCTCTCTGTCTCTCTCTGTCTGTCTCTCTGTCAAAAACAATAAATCTTAAAAAAAAAACAAAAAAACACTATTAAAAACTGCCTTTAGTTGTGGAGGTCAGCATTGACCCATCTCCAGTTGATAATATATAATAAAAAATAAAACTTATTTCCAACTATGAACTCAATACAAAAAACATTAGTAAATATACACCCAGTTTAGCATATAATGCAACCACACGGTTCAGTATATAACATAACCTTGATTGAGAAATTTGGAAAAGAGTTTATTCTGGTTAATAGCATTTTAATAACACAAACTTTAAGAGAATCTTTACTACCTTGAACTCTTGTTGAAGTTTTACAATTTTCTTAAAATATATCCGTTTGCTTTCCTTCCTTAATAAACACAATAGCAAAAACATGGTTGAATAGTTCTATGATAAGTCATGGTATATTGCTTTTTTATAGTCATTCTTGTTACACAGTGAAAAGTAGACACATTTTAGTGTCCAGCGGATATAATTCACATCCCTAGATGACTCTAAGATGTTACTCAATCTATTTGAGCACTCTGGGCCTCAGTTTACTAATATATAAAATGTGAGTTGCTGTGGAGGAATAAATGAGGAAATATATACAAATCACAGTGCCTAGCTTTCTCTTCTTCTTAAAATATGGAACATGTAAAGTGAAATTAGGAATCCATTGGTGCCTTAAAGAAAGGTACTACTTGTTCAAAAACAAGCAAGTCAGAAGAAAGAGCTGTGGTATACAGGGAGGGAGTAGAAAGGATCAACTCCACAAATTAACATTAAGGCAAAACTCATTGTCAATGAGAAATATACAACAAGAAGTGAAAAGTAATATAAGGCTGGCATGTGGGAGAAAGGTCAGTATCAGAGAAAGAACCTATAGAGAGCTCTGGGAGGGATGAGGTATTGACTAGGGAACACAAAGAGAAAGGACTGACACAAGCAAAAGAAAAGAAAGAAAACTGGCATTTACTGGAACACATTGGAATGTGATCAAAGATGATGAATGAGCAAAGACTATGAGGTTTAATGATTATTTTATCCTTCATTGCCTTTAAGATAGTGGTTTCCAAAGAATGTTAGAAACTATAATTAAGTTGTCCAGGGTTAAAGAATATGTGATAAAATAGAATATTATTTCAATAAATGTTCTATTGTATAAAAAAAAGAGAGAGAAAGAGAAATGGTCACGGTTAATAGAAATGATGGGGTCAACAAAAGAACTTCGGTTATTTGTTTTGTTTCCTTGTATAATGTGGATGAGATCTGAACATAGCTGTAGTCAGCAAAAGGAAGCACTGGAAATTAAGGAAAGATGTGGGATCATGATTTAAGAAAGGATTTAAGAAGTTAGGATTGGATGCAATCCAGAGCATAATTGGAGAAATTAACTGTAAGAATAATTGATGACTTTTCTTCTAACACTGGAAAGAAGTAGAAGTGGACTGAAGATTTTTTAAAAGTCTGTTTTTAGAGTGAAAAGGAATCAGTTGAAAACCAATTTGAAGTAGAGAAGAAAGAAAATGTGGAATCCAGTCTTGTAAAGTCTTGTATTGCTCAACAAGTCAGGTAAGAATATGGGTTGAGAATGAAGGCCAGTTTCAAGAATGAAGATATGACAAAGGCAGCACTTTAATACAAGGTGACCAGCCCGGTCAATTGGCAGAAAGTAATCCAGTCAGGATAAGATAGGATGATTTACTAAGCTATCTAGTCAAGGTAGTTTTTCCATTTTCTACAATTATCAGTAGCCTAGAAACAAATGGGGGAGAACAGAGCAGTTGAGAGAGAATAAAACAAAGAGGATTGTGACAATGGCATTGCCTTTGCTCAATCATCCAGGGACCTCCTGAGTCTGAGTCTAATAAGAGACTAGAGGGAAATATTTCGCTATTATCAAGCTTTCTCCTTGATCAAGGGTGGCTTTCAAAGTCATTGCCTACCATAAATTTTCTGCACTCCGTACTATGACTTCAGGGGTGCCCCCACCGCAGAGGAAGAAAGCAGAGGTTTGGCATGAGACTCCAGCCTAAGACAAAGCATAATATTATATATCTGTCCTGATACAAAGTTGTTCGATGCTTTCAGAAAACAGTCACAGCAATGTCTAGAGAGTAAGAAGTAGGGCCAAGTGCCATTTGAAGAGATTAAAAACAGGTATTTCATACAGATAAAGACTTGAGGAATGATAGAGCATGCAAGTCAAAAGCTAGGAAGTATGAAAGCCTAGGATGTTAAGAAAACAATTAACTTTTGAGTACAAACTAGATAGTCATATAAGTGAAACCAGAAATTCACTGTGCTGAATAAGGTGAAGAATGTTGGCAAGGATTCAGATGACCTGGCAAGGGTGACAAATATGTCAAGAGTTTCAAGTTCAGATATGAGAGTTAAAGGTCAGGGTTTCCCTTTTTTGCCAGGATGAGAAGGCAGGAATTAAATTTACCTTCCCATCAGAAACAACAAAACAATTGGACAAAATATTAAAAAGCAATGGTTTAAAAACACTAGAAATCAGCAATAAAGAATAGTGGTTCCTAAATATTGCAAACACTTCTCAAACAAACCAAACCACCATAAACAGAACCATAATAAAAGTTAAATTAGTAAAGAAAAATTATCTATGGAAAACCTTGGTCTTTTGAAACAGTCCTTTGTCATTTAGTCTTTGCTTTCTTGCTTTAGCTAAACAGGGGGAACATTTTCTCATTGGTTTACGAAGCTCCTGGCTGCCTATAAGGCAAACACTATATACTATTTGTTTTCAATACAAATTAAACTTGAAACTCCACCTGTATCTACAAAGGTATAATTCTACTAAATACATGTTACAAGCAGATACTATTTAGCACCTTGAATCACTCAAATCTGAGAAATACTGCAGTATGCTAACTGCTTTCTGTATGTGAGCTTGTTAGTTTTTGTAACATATAACCATGACAAGCAGTTCCAGTCAAGTTGTAGCTGCATTTGACAAGTCCTTCGTAAATTTTCAGATCAGTTTTACCCAATCAAAATTTGAAAGTTCCTCTTTGCTTATGATTAAATTTATGGTCCCCTTTTAGTAAATGTAGAAAACCTAACCTTATCCCTGACTCAAGTCATGACTATTATGTCACTTTTGCCCAATTTCCTCATCTTTAGTTGGTTACTCTGTTGCATGGTCTATATATCTGTAAGGCAGGCACTCCATTTTTTGAAGGGGCATGAGATAGAAAGAACTAGGAAAATAGTACCTCAAGCTGTCCAGTGTTTGACAAAAATAAATTATTCAACTCAAGAGGACAAAAAGTATTACCGTATTCAACTCAAGAACTATTTTCCATGTCAAATACTGTTTTCACGGGGCCAAAAGGTAAACAGAACAAAGTTCTCCAGGCCTGTGGAATTTACTCGTATGTCCTAGTAGGGGAAACAGACACAACCAATCAAAATAAGAGGTAAATAATACGCTTTGTTAAAACGGAGAAGTGTCAAGAAAAAAATTAGTGGAGCAAGGTCAGGGGTATCTAACATGCTGGAGGTGGGACCTGGGAGTGAATTGAATTCCAGGGAGAAGAGACAGCAGCACAAAAGCTCTGAGGTGGGGGCACACCTGACACATAGGAGAAAGTGCAAAGAGGTTGAGTGTCTGGAGTGAGTTGAGTGAGGGGCAGTGATGATGAAGTCAGAGAAGTAACAGGGCCAGACCATGAAGGTCACTGTGGGCCACTGTAGTTCTACCTACAATTACACAGAACCATGGAAGGGTTTAGAGTAAGGCAGTATCATGTTATGCTGTATTTTATTTAAGGGTTACATTGGTTGTAGAGAATATACTGTCAGGAGTGAGGGTAAAAGCAGAGAGATTAGTGGGACACTATTACAGTAATCCAGGTAAGACAAGATGATGCCTGGGGCATCAGTATAACAGTAACACATGCTAGGTTCAGATACAGTTTGAAGGTGGAGTTGACAGGATTTTCGGATGAGATGGCGATGGAATGAGAGAAAGAAAAGAGTCCAGGGTGACTCCTTAGGTGTTTGGCATGAACAAGTAGATGGATGAAGTGAGTATCAGCCAAGATGGAGAAGAATACATGTGGAAACATTTTTAGAGAAGACCAAAGTTGACTTTTTAGTTTGAAGATGTCTATCCGAGACCCAGCTAATGAGGAGATCAAGTAGGCATCTTGATATACAAGTCTGGAGTTTGGAAGAAAGGTTTGCATTGAAGACAAAGACATAAAAGTCCCTGGCATTTCTATAGCATTTAGAGCCATTAGACTGCATCAGATCACAGACAGGTTAAGTCTAGGTAGGGAAGACTCCCAGGGTCTCCAGTATTAAGGCCAAACAAAATCCTTAATGGCACAAAGTTCCCAGGTTCTGATTCATATTTTAAAGGGGTATAGCCTTATTTCTTTCCATCACTACAAATGCAAAAGGCAACCAAGCAACAAACAAGTATTCTCTCTGGATTTAAATATGACTTAACACTATCACATAGCTAAAGCTGATGTCTTGGGTCCCCTGAGAGGAGAGGCAGAGATAAGGACCTGGATTTAAGTACCTGATTTGGAAGGTAATTTCCCAAAACAGGAGTAAAGGATCAAGTAGAATTAGACAAGAAAAAAAAAAAAAGCAATAAATAGTACATTATGAACTTGGGTAATGTGGGCTCAAGTCTTCCCTGAAGCTCTCTAAAAACTGCATCCAGGGGAAGCCGGGATGGCTCAGTGGGTTAAGCGCTCACTTTGCAGCCCCAGGGACCGAGGATCAAATCCCGGCCCCAGCCTGTGTGGACCCATATGCTGAACTGGGGAGTGCCCCCAGTTCAGTTCTCACTGGGGTGAAACCCCGGCCCAGTTCCTGCCCTGTGCAGCCCCTCGCCCACCTGTGGAATCAAACTATGTGGAAAAACCAATGATGTGCAACTATGGAGACTGTTCTGGGCCCTCCCCCTTCTCTCTGTCTCTGTTTCTGTATCTCTCTTTCTGTCAAAAACAATAAAAAATAAATCTTAAAATAAATAAATAAATAAATAAATAAATAAATAAATAAATAAAAACTGCATCCAAAGTCCTTCGGATGTGTCTCCCCGAAGAATGGGAGGCTAGAGTATTTATGAAGCAACTATCAATCCCATTGCTTGATAGCTATTCCCAGGAGACTTCAATTTCTCCACACTTCTGGTCAAGGCCTAAGCAAGCTTAGAGGGTGTCAGAGAAAGGCTGAGGAAGAAAAGGGAAGAAATTCTGTAATCACTTGCAATGAGCTACTGGCAGCATGCCCAGTAACTCTCATAGTGACTAAAACCTAAGGTGGGACTACTGGGATGGCTCAGTGGTTGAGTGCTTGCCTCAAAATCGTGAGGTCTGGGGTTCAATTCTTGGCTCCCAGCTCATGCAAACCCATATGCTGAACTGCAGTGCAGCTGGTAGCTGCTGGGATGGCTGAGAGGTGAAGACTCTCACCTCCCAGGCAGGAGTCCTCCAATTCATTCCTGCCCCACACCCACCTGTGTGGAATGAAGCTATGTCACAACTAATGATGTACAACTATGGAGACTGCTCTAGGCCCTCCCTGCCTCTCTCTCTCTCACCTTCTCTCAAACAAACACACACACAAAAATCTGAGGTGGGTAAAGAGTAATGTGATGCAGGGCACAAACAAAAGAATGCTAGCTTCAAAGTTCCAAAGTCAGCTGTCTCACAGCACCACATGAAATACATCTGAATGGTGCCCCTTAGGTTTGAGCAAGATGCTAACCATACACTGGACATAGTCAGGTTAACAAGTGCAGAACCAGATAACTCTTACTGTTAAATACTCTCCTATTTTGCATACTTAGTTTATTATTGCCGATGGTTCCTTTATAATACTATGTCTCCATCACTTTGTTAAAGATAGTAGCAAATGCAATGACTTAGTCCCAGTTTATATTGCTGCATTTAAAGAGTTGAACCCTCTCCAGTATGCTTTTTGTTAGGCACATCAAACCACTCAATTGCAGCATGGTGAAATACTCTAAGCTGGGTGGATCAACCTATCCAAACTGGGTTTTTACTATCTGGAGATCCAATAAGCTTAGATAATCACCAAAAAAAACCCAAAAAACAAAAAAACACACAAAACAATCTTAATTTCACATTAGAAAAAAAGAAGGCAAAACAGTTTTTCTTCTCATAGTTTGCCAAATTCAACATCTGTGTCTACAGAGAAATGTTACACACCCATAAGATATTCTGCGACATTCTAAGCATTTGGCTTTAAGATCAGTAATTGGTTTCCTTTCCATAAGATAGATCCAAAAATTAATACAAAAAATTCTTCTGCAATTAAAAACAAAGTGCATTCTTCCTGAAATTTCTTTCGTGTGTATTAAATTTATGTAATTAACAAAAAAAAATGAGGCTATCTTCTTTCCTTATTTCTCTTACTAAAATAATCTTTTTCCTAAATCAGGTTTAGATATAATTTCTGCATTATTATAGAGATACACTTCTTTCACTACTTCAATTTTGTTGCTCATCTATTTTTCCTTATTGGCCCATCTACATTGATATATTATTTTGTTACTCATGTAAAGCAAGGTTCTGCCATATTAATTGCAATGTTACCCCACTTCTGATTTACTAAGGAGACTGAACTACTTGTGTAGATTCAACCTATTAAAACCGAGAATGGGTGGTAGAAAATTCAGAAAACACAAGAATCTCAGACAATTCTGTTGAACAGACCTGTTGAACAGTCTAGTCCTACTGTTCCAAGGTTGACTTAAATGCACCCACCCTGACCCATTATTACCGGTACCCAGAGATCCACACCAACACGGAAGACTCTCTGTCTTGTTCACTTCTCTTCCCGATGACTATCTTTATTCGACTGTGTTCGTCCACTCTACTTACTACTAGAGTTCCACAAATGTATATGCTACACCCTAATAAACTATGTGCTCCCTAAGAATAGAACAATGGAACGGGTATTTTTTGTTGTTGTATGTCCTGCAGTCATGATTGTATTTTATGGCCCAGTAAATGGGTCTCTTATAATTTTACAATTCCATTCCATCATCTTTCTCAGGTAGGACAGAAATAATAGTTAGTAGGTATTATGTCTACAAAAATAGTAGCAGCTAGATATAAGAGTAGAAATTGACCTAACTCCAAACCACTCTATATTCTGTGACATAGGTAACTACATTATGTTGAAGAGACAAATGCTTCAATATTCATGGATAAACAGGCAATTTGTTAGTAAATAAATTAGGGTCACATTTTATTCTTTGTGCTCAAAAAGTATCACTAGAGCAACTCACAAATGTCGCATAGTGAAGTGCTATCATGACAATGATCCTCTTTACAACTGCCTTAGTGTTATCTGGGCAGGAAAAATCATGAGGCTCTATGAGAGATACAAAGAGGTAAAATGGAGAGAAAATAAAATTGAAAGTAAAAGATCTGACCACTAAAGCTCAAT
The DNA here is from genome assembly GCA_004027555.1 of Craseonycteris thonglongyai. NCBI lineage: Eukaryota > Metazoa > Chordata > Mammalia > Chiroptera > Craseonycteridae > Craseonycteris > Craseonycteris thonglongyai. Next base: position 1,448 of record PVKE010035452.1, on the reverse strand, counting down.
ACAGCTAAAATTAAGGAGAAAGCTTTCTATATTCAGGATTTCCTGTAGGATTCTAAACATGATTAATCTTCTAGCTCCAAAAATATTTCATCAATTCATGCTGATAAATTATGTCTCTAGGACAAGGGAGTATATGTAGCTAGGAAATCATACTACTATTAAGTATTATAATAATGGGCCATTGTTAATGTATTGAATGGTACTTTAAGTTTATGATGGTTTAAAATTTTAAGTCCCTAGAAGACATGGGCCATGATTTACATACCTCTTTATACACTCAGAACTGAACATAGTATTTTACACATATCGGATTCTCAGCCAATAATTGTTAATGATGAAAGTACTCTCCCAAAAGAACAAATTAACTGATCTGTAATGCAGCTCTGTATTGAAGATAACACTGAACTCAGTAAATCTTTCTTCATGCTTTTAAACCACTTACACTTAAGAATCTATTCAAAATGGCATTATTTCTCAAGATGCTAGACACAAACTAGAAACATATTTTAAGAATACAAGTTATTACAGGGGAAATCTGTTTAGCAATCATCTTGGATGATAATTTGATTTGAAAATTTCAGTGCCACGCACAGAATCCCAATCTGCTTTGGTAAGGCTTGAAACTAACGATGATACTTGGAACTTTCAGATAAAACAAATACTTCCTGAAAAATGGCAAATATGAAGAGCTATTAGTTTTGGCAACAGCAGTGTTTCAGTTCATTATCCGGATGATCAACTATGCTGCCTTGAGCATAAATATAGAGAAGTACATTGGGAGAAGGTTACAGTAGCACCACAGACATCTGAAAAATCTATTAGAAAACATTCACCTGTAAACATGAGCCTGTCAAGATAAATTGTGACAATTTGTGAACCATATGTTAACCTATTTGCTTACTCTAATTCTACTACATTAATATCAGAAAAACATTAAAACCTCTGGACATTTTATACATAAGTAAAGTTTTATGCTTACATAAACTATTTAAAATAAAAACTTTAGAAGAGACAAGTAACTCAGTGGGCTTCTATGTAACTGTTAAAATAATGTTGAAGGAAACTACGTATGAAGTTTAAAATAAATATAATACTAAGTTTTTAGAAAGATCATATCTATAGACATTTGTATAAAACCATAAACTTAAAAATTAAATGAGCTATACATTTTCAAATGGCTTTTTAAATTCTACTTTTCTATACATACCAAAGTTTCTTAAATAAATGTGTAACATTTCTATGATAAAAATATATTTTAAAACAATGATGCTCTAAAGCAACAAATAAAGTGATTTTTTGCTCCAAATCCCAAAGACCCAATTTACCCAACAATGTTATAATTATTGAAAAATTTCAGATCTCTGAATTAAAAGACAATGTTCTGAAAATTAGGTTGTTGTAGCTTTTAATTTTGAACAATATGAAATGTAGAAAAGCTATAAGATTAG
>PVKE010035451.1:0-16879 GCA_004027555.1 Craseonycteris thonglongyai | reverse complement strand
ATTAGTTTTCCATATAGTTTCACTCCATAGGTGGGCACAGGGCTGCGCAGGGCAGGAACTGGGCCGGGAGCCTCCCACATAGGTCCCGGCAAGAACAACTGGGGACACACCCCAGTTCAGCATGTGGGTCCGCATGGGCCGGGGCCGGGACTCGATCCTCAGTCCTCTGGGCTTCAAAGCGAGCACTTTACCCGCTGAGCCATCCCAGCTTTCCCTACCCTGTCTTCTTTTTTAATGTAGGTATTTATCACTGTAAACTTTTCTCTTAGCATTGTTTTGCTGTATTACATAAGTTTTGGTATGTGTGTTTTCATTTTAGTTTGTCTTGAGAAATTTTCTAATTTTCCTTTTGTTTTTCTCTTTGACCCAATAATTCATTCAAGAGTTTGTTGTTTAGTTTCTATAAACTTGTGAGTTTTCCTGATTTGCTTTCATTGCTGGTTTGTAGTTTTTTTCCACTGAGGTGAGAAAACAAATTTCAAATGACTTGTTTTCTTAAACTTAAGACTTGTTTTGTGACCTGACATGTGATCTACCATAGAGAATACTTCATGTATACTTGTAAAAAAAAAAAAACTCTGTCTCTTCCCAACATCCTTTTTTTTTTTTAATATATAGCCCCTTGTTCTTATGATTTAGTCTGTTCTTTTTTTTATTATTTATTTTTGACAGAGAGAGAGAGAGAGAGAGAGAGAGAGACAGAGACAGAGACAGAGAGAGAACTGATCTGGGGGAGCTCCCAGTTCAGCATATGGTTCCGCACGGGCCGGGGCCGGGGCCGGGATTCGATCCCCGGTCCCCGGCGCTGCAAAGTGAGCGCTTAACCCACTGAGTCATCCTGGCTTCCCCGAACATTCTATTCTTAATACTTCACTTTGGCCACCAAATGTATGGGTATTTTTCCATACCAATTCTCCAATTCTTTGCATACACCAGCTGGGTGTCCTATAATTTAATTCAATTCTGATACTATCTACGTGGAATTAGCATCAGATCTCACAGGTTAAGGACTCAGTCCCACAATGCTGCACAACTCCCCAACCTCCACCTTAGACAGCAGTCCAGGTGCTTCTGACCAACCAACAATAAGTCAGCTATTCCACCCCTCTTCAGACGGAACATTTGTTATAGAGGCTCATAGAACTAAGGAAAACAGTGTAACTTACTAGATCACTGGTTTGTTATAAAAGCACACAACCGAAGAACAGCCAGATGGAAGAGATATATAGGGTAAGATATGCAAGAAGGGGCACGGAGCTTCCATGCCCTCTACCAGAACCTCTATGTATTCTACAATCTAGAAGTTCTCTCAATTTTATAGTTTAGGATTTTTATGGAGGTTTTGTTATGTAGGTATGATTGATTATATCACTGGCCATTGATGACTAAACTCAATATCTAGCCTCTTTCTTCTCCTTGGATGTTGAGGGTATGGTGAAAGTTCTAACTCTCTCATCAATCATATGGTTGGTTCCCCTGGCAACCAGCCCCCATTTAGTTATTATCTAAAGGCTTTCCAAAAATTACCTTATTAACATAAACTCAGATGTGGTTCAAAGGGACTTATTATGAATAAAAAGGCACTAATATTTATTATTTTAGAGCTAAAATAGGAACTGAGAATAAAAGACCAAATATTATAACAAAAGGTGTTGCCATAGATCTTACTGACTAGAAAATTGAGTTTTAGAAACTCTGTACTACGCATGAAGCAAATATACTGCATTTTTCCATGTATAAGACAACCCCTACCTTTTTTTTTTTAAGATTTAGTTTATTGAAAGGTGAGAGTGAGAGAGAGAGAGAGAGAGAGAGAGTGAGCGAGTGAGAGAGAAGGGGGAAGGGCCCAGAGCAATCTCCACAGTTGTACATCATTAGTTGTGACAGAGTTTCATTCCACGAAGGTGGATGTGGGACTGCGCGGGGCAGGAACCAAACTGGGAGCCTCCCGCGTGGGAGAGGAGAACCTGTACCATAGGGTTTGGTGGTTACCAGTTGTGCCACAGTTCAGCATATGGATGTGCAAGAGCCAGGGCCAGGATTCTATTCCCAGACCTCGCGGTTGCAAGGCAAGCATTCAACCTGTTGAGCTATCCCAGCATCCCTATCTTTCTAACCCAACATTAAGAAATCAATATATGGGTTACTCACATGTATAAGACAACCCCCAATTTTTGGTCTAACAATTTTAGACAAAAGTATCATGTTATACAAGGAAAAATACAGTATATTTCTAGCACTATCACAGCACTTAAATATATTACGTATTCTGCTGCTGTTGGGTGGAATGTTCTGTATATATCTGTTAAATTCATTTGATCTATAGTCATCAGTGGTTTTTACAAATGTGTTGCAATGTGACTTTCATAAACACCACCCAACTTGAACAAAAGAAACATAGTTAAGTGTGAATGACGTATGAAACTTAAGTAACTTTTTCAAAAACAAAATTTCATAAATTAATAGTAAGTAAAGCAGCGTTGTTTTTCTTTTGCCCTTAAGAATGCTACAAAGTTTAGGAAACAATAATGGTTATATCTAACCAATACTGGTTTTCAACTCCTTAGAGAGAAGTGAAGAATTCAACAATTTTTAAGTATAAAAGGAATATTGTATGAGTAACAATAGATGCTTATGTTGTCTCAGACCAGGCCAAAATAGAATGGGTTCAAATCACAAAAATGAGAATTCAGGTTCAGATATAAGAATGGTTTTATATTTGAGTGACAAACAAGATTACCTTCCAAAGACATTGGTAAGTGTCATTTCTAGACTATTGAAAAGAAAAAGGCATCAAGAGAGTTATCGTTATAGTGTGATTTTGAGGGAACAAAGTGGGCACACATAGCTATAAAGGTAATTTCCTTGTACTGTGATTCTGTCTAACTTGGGCAGAGTAATACTCACCAAATGCTGTCCAATGTACTAAAAAGAAGTACATTATAGCCTAATTCACTCTGAAACACCTTGGGGTCTGTTTTCATTACATGAAGAATTACGTCCACTCCTTCAATTCCAAAAATTTCCTAAGAGATTTATTTAAAATTATTTCTTGAAATAAATAATTTTTTCCTTCCCCATTTCATCTTGTCCCCTAAAACTTTTTGTACCAGAAAAATACAATAATGGTAAGAAAACAGTACTTATAATACAATATTTTCCTTAAAATGTATACTCACTTATTCTCAGGAATTTAAAACAAATTATTATAAAGCTAATTATCTGAAGAAAAGGCATCAATCAACAGACTAGCTTAATGTACCTTTAAATGCTTTGTTTTTTCCTTTCACTCTCTTTTAGAAAAATAAACTGTAAGACTTGTCCTACGATGTTCTTCCACAGTATATTGAATGTAGTCAATCATCATGTCAGATGAATACTAGATAGCAACAATTAATTTAAGAGGCTAAATTATTCTATTATGGAAGATATTCTAACGCTTCCCAAAAAGAAATAAATATATGATAGTTAAAACTTTAATAATTTATATGAAGTCATTACCAATTAATATCTGTACCTTACCTATTACCTTTCTCATTGCCTTGCTGTTCAGTTCTGGTTCCCAGTAAGTGAGACTGTGAGTATTCTTCCAGAAGAGCACAGGCATAGAGTAGTGAGATATAAGGAGAAGTTGCTTCAAAGCTTGCAGCTAAGTATGCATGCATTGCTCCTGGTGTCTCTCCCTAAACTCCCTCTAATGAAACTTTCATAACTTTTTAGTTTTACCTTTCAATTGTGTTTCTTGCTATTTAAGTGATCAATTTCTGAGACTCAGAGTTTACTCTGCAGTTAAAAAAAAAGTCAAAGGGATTAGCTCTTTTTCTAACTTTTAGTTTTAGGTATGAACACGATTCAAACCCAAAACAGTACTTATAATGGTACAGCTCACTTGGGAACTGTTTGCCAATTTCTTAAAAACACACGAGTACATCTACTTTATGATCCACCAATTGCTAGGGTATTATGTCTACAAAAAGACTAGTACAAGAATGTTAATTGATGCTTTATATGTAATAGTCCCAAATGGAGACAACTCATGTGTTTATTAATAGGGCAATGGAGAAACAAATTTTGGTAAATTCATACAATAAAATACAATTTAGCAATAAAAAGGAATAAACTAATGACACATGCAATAACATGGATATATTTCAGAAATATGATGCTGGATGACAGAAACCAGATATAAAAGGATAAGTATAAAATTAAATAGTCAACACTAGTTTATGGGGATAGAAATCAGAATTGTGGTTTCCTGGAGGTACTAAGTAGGGAAATGGCTGCTAAGGGGCATAAAAGGATTTTATAGGGAGATAATAATATTTTCTATTTTAATTGAGATATCGTTTAAATGAATGTATATATTTGCCAACGTCCACAGAGCTACATATTTAAGATTTAAACAATTTACTGTACATTATTCTAACTATTAAAAAATAATATTAAATTAAAACTTTACAAGATTAAAGAACACCAACATTTATGGACAAGTACTTAAGAAAAAGTTTATAGTGTTAGGTGATTGAGAGATCTAAACAAAACTCTGATTCACAGGTATACATACCTTCCTAGGAATATTATGTTCACAAAGACCAGATAAAATAAGTAATATATCAGACTGAATTTCCAAAACAATGGCCTCTTCCTTATCATTAGACTTGCTTATTATATTTTGAAAGATTCCTGGTATGAAAAAATTAAAAAATGTAAAGTTATTAGATACCATATTTTTATTTTGATCAATTACTGTTTGAAATCTCTTCTTATAAAATTTCAGCTAGAGAAACTATTTTAAAAGGGTCTATTATCATTGCATCGTTGTCTAGAAGTTGAAGACATAAGATGATAACTGGATTCTTTGAGCTCTCAATAAATCAGTAATCCCATCTACATAGAAGTTCTAGTACAGAATTAATGGAGTATCATTAAGATGTCCTAACAGTCTGAAACTTCACTTAGTAAACAAAACCATTTAAAAATATGCAGTTTCATGAGGCAGAAATGAGTGTCTTTGTAAATATATGACCAAAATGCCTGATCATAGTTTGCCTCGTCTCTTTGCGAGGGTCAATTTTAACCACAGGTGGAAGACCTCCAAAAGCATGTTTTCTATTCTTGTTACTTCTTTCTGCATGCTTTCCTTATGTCCAGCTGAAGTTGTCTTCAATAACTTTAGGTAGCAATATTTCCAAATCCTTTAAAATCTCTCCCTGATTTCTAAGCTAAATTTAAAAAGACATGAAAACAGCCACTTATACTGATAGAATGACAGTAACAATGAAATTTTGCCTTAAAAAGGAATTCTCCTTTCTGCTTTAAATGAGGCACAAAGTCACTTTCACTTTTCATGTTAAAGGGGTCACTGGCATTAGCAGGTGTGAAGCTCTGTTCCAAAACAGAAGGCCCATGAAAATCACAGGCTGTCTCCACAGTTGTCCCTGAAGGGATGATTCTTGGTCCTGTGAACAAGGATCACACGTGGGGGATCACACCGCAGGGAGGCTGGTTGAACATGCTGGAGGCCCAGCGCAGGGGCTGGCTGTGGGCAGAGGGGCCTACGTACCTCTATCAGGAGCTGGCTGCCCACAGGTCTGCTTCTCCTTCCTAGATCACCTCATCCTCCTCTCTGCCTGGGTACAGGCATGTCACTTTCCCATGTTACGTTAATACTGAATTTTTTTCTTCCTATTTCAGTATCCTTTAATTCCCGCTCTTTACCTTCTCCTTGTTCTATGCTACATCATCTGATGTATTTCTTCCAGATTCTCTTCATAAAATCGCATTATACATATAACTTCCCAGATCAAAACCACTCATGGCTCCCCATGCCTAAAGAGGATGAAGTTAAAACTCTATTAGCTGTCATTTAAAACTCTTTCTTGGTTGGGCCCTGGGTAAGGTTCTGATTAAACAATGAACCGTATTTCATATTCTTTGTCTTCATAAAATTCTGACACTACTTAAGCTAGCTCTGAACACATCATCATGAAAAATCTAGCACCATGGATCTGCTGCTCATGCCGCCCTTTTGTTTGAAAGACCACCTTTTTATTTACCCTCTTGAAACTAGCCTTACATTCCAACTCCATAAAGGTTCCTGTTAACATTGCCTTGCCTTGAAAACTACCCAAACCTTTTCATTTCTATGCTGTTCATTCTATTATTCATTAGGTGCCTTACTGAGGGTTCATGGTAACACGTGCTATCTTTCCATAATACACATCTTTTCTTTTGTTCTCATTAAGGGCAAAATTCCCAGGATCCTGTTCTGTGTGTGTTTGTAACCCTAGTGACTACACAAAAGGTGTAGAAACATCTACATTTACAGTACAGTTCTATTTGTTGAGCACATTACTGTTACAGAACCTGCTGTTAGATTGAATAAGAACTCACATGATAAAGATCAGCTTCTTTCAAGTTAAAGGAAAATGGTCCTAAGAAAAGAAGCCTTCCTATTTGCTTTTCCATTTCTCTACCCCAGTTCCCACCCACTAATATTAAGACTTCTTCCTGGACATATGGAAAACTGTATTTCCTGTACTTCACCCAATTCGGCTAGGGATACTAAGACTGAGTTCTGTACAATGGAATGTGAATAGAAGTGAGAAAATCTACTTTCAAGTTTGGTCATCCTAAGCAAACTCATCAAGAAAGTGAATGTTTTACCAAGACCCCTCTTCGATATTCTTCTTTTGTTCACTAGTATTACTATTAGAGAGCAGCACACTATTCCACTAATGATGGAAGAGTAGGTACTTTAATTTAATGGGTAGAAGAGTTTTTGGGTAGGTGTTTATGATTAAGTGATATCCAGCAAATTATATCACCCGTGAAGCAATCACTGAATATGAATATGACTAAAATAGCTCTTATGTTTCAAAGTCAGAGAAGGCTAGGGCTGGAGGACTATTTCTTTTTTAAGTAGTAAAAGATAGAGTTTTTGTTTGGCGGTTCTGAATTTCACACTGAGCTCATTGGTGATGTATTTTGGGGACAGGATGACTGAGCAGTGAAATCTAAGTTGAAAATCAAGGCTATCTTGATATTTCACATGAGAAAAGAAGCTCCAGTGTACATTTCTGTATATACCAGTGTTTTGGTATGTCAGGTGCACTGGAAAATATAATGTTATCCTCTTTTAAAATGACTCCAAAAGGCTTGGCCAGAGATCTTATTTTATTATTAGAAGAATAAAATGTAAACAACAGCCCATTAAAAAAAAAAGATAAAAATAATCCTAAATAAAATGGTACCTGGATTGAGAAAACAAATGTTTAAAGGAAGAGTGATTATGTTTCAGTAAAGAAACTGATTCATAGCAACAATATGAAACAAAGTCAAGAAAATAATCAGGAGTTTCTTAGCTAAAAAGGGTGTCCCAAAATTCACGCAAGAAGTAATTTTGATAGAAAACACAGGTTTATAATTAAAAATTATAAATTTTAATTGCTCAACAATAAAAACACATTGTTCTTTTGTGTAGCACTTCATTTTTAATAACCCTGAACTGTCAGCAGTCATGCTGTCTTTTTTCTTTGTTGGCAACACTTTACCGCACAAATGACGCAAAATTCAAATCTTGTGTGAATTTTGGGACACCCTTATAAAAGCAAAATAAATTTGCAGAAAAACATTTCAAACAAGACCTCTAATTTATAAATAGTATACTTTCATCAATAATGAACATGTTATGTTTACCGATCAGTTGCTGGATTGTTCCCTTTTCACAAAGATCTGTGTTTACAGTCTCATCCTCAAGGTAGACCATGGCTCTCAGGAGTCTTAAAGTGTAACGCATATGGGCAAACTTGTTGCCACGGCCGCCTACACCATGAAAACAGTTACCATGAGTAAAGAAGGAATCTGTGAAGAAATAGTAATAATTTACTTTCATCAACAAATTTAAAACATAAAACATTTCAAATAAACAAAATAGAATATATCAGGCACCTTATATCTAAGTTTAAACAGATGTTACAATTTTGTTATACTTGCTTTAGCGTTTTTTTTTTAGAGAAATAAAATTCCTTCCTTTTCCTCCTTCTATTCCCAGAATAAAAATGTGCTTTAAAATATTCCTCAAATGTATCATGTTGTATATTTTATAACTTGCTTCTGTTATTCAACATTATGTTTTCTAAATTATTCATATTGCCAAAAGTAGGTCTAGAACATTCGTTTTGATTACTTTTGGCACTGATTTAAAAAATAAACTAGTTTTTCCATTTACTAGTACAAATTGCTACCATGAACATTCTGGTGCATGTCCTTTTATTGCCATTAAGTGGAGTTTTACCTTGTGACACCACAATCATACAGGGTATATCCACACTGAATTTTACTAAAATTGCCAAATTGTATCCCAAAGTGGTTATATAGATATAATGTAAAAATGAATAAATTCTTCCCAATCTGTAAAGGTGAAACTGTATTTCAGTTATCTTAATTTGCATTTCTGATCAACAATGGGGTTGAGAATCTTTTAATGTTCTTTAAAAATTTGAGATTTTTGTCACTTGGTGGTCTCTATTCTTTGTCTACCTCTCTCCTTTTTGATATGTAGGAGTTCTTTACGAATTGGATTCTAAGCCATTATCAGTCACAGGGGTAGTGAATGTCTTCTCTCAATTTGTAGCTTGATATTTTATTCCAATTTTGTCATAGAGACATTTCTAAGTTTTACAGTAATTAAATGCATCAGTCTTCTCCTGTATAGTTTACACTCTTCTGGTTTTTAAAAAATATTTTCCTACCTTGTTATCATAAAGATATTTTCTTCTAAGATATTTACAGTTTAACTTTTCATATTTATGGCTTTAATTAATTTTGTAATTGATATTCTTTTAACAAGGTAAAAGGATCTAATTTTATGTTTTCATACGGAGAGCCAACTGCCCCAGCACTATATTGCCACCACTGATTGGCAAACCATCTTTGATAAGGCCAACCACCCATATACATTTCATTGGTCTATTCCTGGCCTAGTACCACACAACTTTAATTGCTATAACTTTATGGTAGGTCTTGACAAATAGCTAGGCAAGTCTTCCTTTTTTCTTTACAACGTATTCTTTAAAAGGTTGTTTTAAAAGTAGCTTTATGTTTAAAACTAAAAAAAACAAAGTTCAAAATACTGTTCTGAGTATTGTGTATTTGATAAAAATATACATAGTTCTGGGGGAAGCTGGGATGGCTCAGTGGGTTAAGCGCTCACTTTACAGCCCCAGAGACCAAGGATCAAATCCCAGCTCCGGTCCAGGCGGACCCATATGCTGAACTGGGGTGTGCCCCCAGTTTAGTTCTTGCCGGGACCTATGCGGGAGGCTCCCGGCCCAGTTCCTGCCCTGTGCAGCCTCGCACCCACCTGTGGAGTGAAACTATATGGAAAACTGATGCTGTCAACTGTGGAGACTGCTCTGGGCCCTCCCGCTTCTCTCTGTCTCTCTCTGTCTGTCTGTCTCTCTGTCAAAAAAAACAATAAAAATAAATCTCAAAAAAAAAAAAAAATTAAAACTGTAGTTCTGGAGCTAAACTGCCTACATTAAATCCTGTCTTTGTCACTCACTGTATGGCCTAGATCAAGTTATTTAACTTCTTTTACTAATTTTTACCCATCTGATAAACAATAATAATAATAGTAGCAGTAACTCCTAGATTGTAGTGAGGACTAAATGAGTTAATATTTGTAAGACCCATCACATAGATACTCTACAGCTGTTAGCTAGCCTTTCCTGTTAGGCAGCCTTTCCTCTTTTGCTTATAGTCTTCTGTAAACATAAATAATATTATAATGATACAGTGTTCTGTAAACATAGATGACATAAAGGATACACAGAATTGTTTTATTTAGTGCACAGTAATTTAATAAAACTAAATTTAATGACCTAAAATATTCAAAATTAGAGAATTAAAAGAGCTATAATTGTTCTCCTCCCTCATGGATAGAGGAGTGATATTCCTGATCTCATGAAAATGCAGAATGCAAAATTATTTCTAGAGCAAAATACTACAAGAAAAGAATGCAGTCTTTTCTTTATAAATTAAAAAAATAATAATGTATTTCTTTTTTTTAAGATTTATTTTTATTGTTTTTGACAGAGAGAAAGAGAAAAAAATAAAAAAGAAACAGAGAGAAGAGGGAGGGCCCAGACCAGTCTCCATACTTGCACGTCATTAGTTTTCTACATAGTTTCATTCTGTAGGTGGGGGCAGGGCTGCACAGGGCAGGAACCAGGCAGAGGTCTCACCCTAGTGAGAACTGAACTGGGAAGCACACCCCAGTTCAGCAGATGGGTCTGCATGGGCTGGGTTTGGGATTCAATCCTCAGACCCCGGGGCTGCATGATGATCACTCAACCCGCTGAGCCATCCGGCATTCCCCCCAAAATAATGTACCGGTATTTCTTACTTCTTTTCTAAGAATTATCAGAACAAAATTAAAATGTTCAACAAATTAGGGCTCTGCTGATTTGGTAGACTACATATGGAATCATTACTTGTGACTAGAGATCTGGATTTTAAGCTCCATGAAGATGGAGATTTTATTTATATTGAACATAAATGTATCTTTATCTGCTAAAACAGTATGTGGTACCTTTCTATTAGGCATTCATAAATATCTGTTGAATGAATAATTAAAATATTTCCATGACTTAGTATAACTGATGGATAGGCCTAATATAAAACCTTAATTCAGATTGTATGTACAATTTTTTTACTGAGAGGTGTATACATCAACTATAGTTATGACATTTACTAATGTTTGCTTTTAAATGAAATCTCGGATATTCTTTTCTTAAAACATATAAATATATCAAAATCATAGAAAGACAGATTTATATTTTTATTTTTCTTTGCTTTAATTTTATATATTTTATATGTATATATTGAGAGTTCAGTTAAATATGTAGATTAGAATTTTTTAATTAAATTTACTGGTGTGACATTGGTTAATAAAATTATATAGATTTCAAGTGTACTATACTATAACACTTCATCTGTATATGGCATTCTATCTTCACATCCCAAAGTTAAACCTCCTTCTGTTACCGTATATTAGATGAGAATTTTGACGGAAATCTTGAAGGGCCACTCACCTTCACTTTCACACCATTTTAGAAATGCAAGGATCAGAGCATTTCCCTGGCACAACATATACTCTTCTATCAATAAAGGAGCCACTGATGACAAAGTGGAAAGTGCATGCAGTTGTAATTCTTCATACTGTGCTACAGACCATCCAATTATTTTGTGTTTCTCAGGCTTTTTAACATAGGTAAACAAAGCCAAAACAACTTTGCCATCAATCAGTAGCTATGAGAAAGGGCAGAATGTATTTTGTTAGAAACAATTTTATTTAATCTAAGAAAATTAAATATTTCCAATATATTATTTTATTGATGATCATTTCAAAATACTTCCTTCATAAAGATCCCAACCTATGTGAAGTACCCCAAAATTAAAAAAGCAAACTCAATAATAGCAACAGTTGGTTATGATCCCTTTTTCTAGGATATGTAGCTAAAATAAATAATATAAAGTAAGCATTATTATTATTTGTATCTATGCTGTTTATATAAATATACTTCATACATATAAAACCACAGGTGTAGAAAATTTGGACCAAATAAAATGCTGGTATTTCTCTCTTTATTATTTTTTTTAAAGGAAACATTTCAAACTCAATTGTATACTATAAAAATCAAGTTTGTCTGAAGTGACGACTATAGCTAATTTTTAAGCACGCACAACAGAACTTATACTAATAGTTTATACAATGAATGCCAGCCAGTCAGATCACAAGCCACATTTAATTACATGCCTAGAATTTGTAAGTTGCATTAAATCTACAATTTTAATAAAAATAAAACAAAGAATGCATAGCTAATACAGATAACATTTTAAAAAAACTTTGTGAACTGCAAAAAACAGTACATATTCATTATCACTATTACTGGGCCACTAGTATATGACATAAAAATATTAGTTGATTCCACTGTTCACACAGTACTTTAAGAAGCTTACCATAGTGTTTTAGCCGTGTGACGCTGTCAACTAAAATTGATTTAGAAACTGTAGTGTAAATTTTATTTATTGTCTTTCTATGTGTCATTTTAATAGTTATATAAAATTCCACTGTAACTATAAGCCATATTTTATTCAATATTTTCCATTTGGCATTTCAGAGAATACATTTAGGTTTTATAGAGTATTTATTTTTGATATAAACAAATAAAGTTATAACTGCAAAGATAATTTTTCTTTTTCTGAGCATTTAAAAAAATATATATATATGTTCCTCAAAGTGGCATTATCAAGAAAATTTTGAGCTCTTTTAATTCTCATAATAATTCCATGAGGTAGGCATTACACCCATTTTGAAGTGGAGATACCTGGGATTCAGAGAAACTAAACAACCTATTCAAGATCACATAGCTGGAAAGTGACAGTACTGGATTCCACCTGACTAAAGCCTGAACCATTGTGCTATACCACCTTTATGCTATCATTAATGATATTGGTAGAGTGAATTCCCAGTTCTTTTCATGGTAACCCCTTGGAGTTTGAAAAAGTTTCAGGACAAAAATGAAATTTCACTTAATGTAGCAAATAACTAATGAAATTGTTAGTAGGACATTTTTCTATTACTACATAGTTTACAAACCTTCATCTAAATCTCACAACAGCCCTGTGAGCAGGGCAGAAAAATCAGAACTTTCTTTTAGAGAAGGAAGAACTGAGACTCAGAAAGTTTCAATGATTTTGCCAAGGCCACAGAGCTAGATAAGACAGAAGGGAAATTCAGTTCCAATATGCAAATTACATCATGGTGTTATGTAGGATAAAAAGTATTAAGATAAATTCATGGAAAGTAAAAAAATAAATGTAAAGATGTTAGGTTTGCATGGAGAAAAATCAAGTGCATAAGAGTTTGAGATTGGTGGCACAGAGGTTAGCATTCCTCCAACAGAATCAACAACCCTTGCTGCTATGGTCAGAGATACACTATTAGGCTAGGTGGCTTATATGGATCTTCTTTCATTTTATGTTCCCTTACTGAGAAGATATAAATATATAAATAAATATCTAGGTTTCTCTTGCTTTTCTTTGGTTTATATGATTTAAATTGAGGGGTTACCATGTTTATTTACAGATAAACAAAAGAAATTTTGAAAAAGTAATATTCTAGCCAGTAAGAGTTTGTTACTTTCTATGTTCCAAACAATTTGCAGCCATGACTTTTAAGTAGTTATACTACAAAGTGAGTTTATTTTAATTTTTTATTTGATTACTCTTTACCTGTACAGTAGTTAAATCTTTACATATGATCACAATTATATTGAATAGCAACTTCTTCAACTCAAAGTCTTCATGGGAATTAGAAAGCTTAAGACCTTTTACCAAAGGATTTTGACTTTTAACTGTGAGGGTACAAAATGAATAAAACAAAAGTTCAGATGATGTATAAGAATCATCAAGATAGTTATAGCTTGAAAGTTTTAAAATTTTTACCTTCATTAAAAGTTGCAAATAGTATCAAATCCATGGTAAAGCCACATTCCTAATATATGACAGAACAGAAGGATGAATTAATGGAAATTAAGTTACCAATGCCCATATTTACCTAATATTTAAGTATCTTTATCAGATGTTCCTTGTAATTCACTGAATTCATCAAGCTCTAACAACAGGAAGGGATAAAAGCCAGGACACAAAAGCATATAACCAGGTAAATTTGTAATTTATTTAATATTAAATGTACTTGATTATAAGAAATATTTTATATTATTCAAAAATATTTTATAAAATGCTGTTTAAAATTTGGTTAAAAGCCCAAAATGTATTATGACTACAAGTTACTTATGCACTTCATTAATAATACCTTCAAGTGCAAAATAAAGAAAGAAAATAGTTATTTTCAATAGTTTTTCTTCTTAAACAACCCCATATCAACCCAACCCAACCACTCTCATTATGTGAAAGGTTTACTGATCCTACTTGATATGGAAAGGCTCAAAGAATGTCCAGAATTGTAAATATTTAGCATGAGGGGAGTCACGCCTAACAGAGGTGTCCTAATTGGACTTTGTATGTTAGGGAGAGCTTACAGGGACAGACTCTGGGCTTTTGAGTTTGAGGTTTTGCCTGCTTATCTACTACTTTAGAATATAGATATATTTTTATGTAAGAATATTATTCCTTTGACTTACATCCATGGTATTTACCTGAATATTTGCAAGAACGCTAATGAGAACTTACTGACCAAACAGGGCTTCCACGAAAAACACATAGGTCTACCTACTCATTGCAGCCTTTACTAGGAAGCTATGGAGGATTGTTTTCCTATTTGCACACTATGAATCCTGTGACTGTTCTCTTATGTTAGGATCATTTGATGTCCAATAACATGGGATTGCAGTCTTCACTGCCAAATTTCCTTAGTACAACTTAGAAAGTATGTGGCTGATATGTGAATATTGTTGTTGCCAAAGATCTCTACTCTAAGATGTCAATTATTCAATAACTTTTACATTATAAAATATGGGGAGCTCAGCTTCCGATATGGCTGAGTAGTTCCTGTAAGAAATCCTCCTGCAGGTTAACAATCACAAATTCTGAATAAAATATAAAAACAACTATCTGTGACCGAAACCAAGCAATATTGGAAGGGAGGCAGGACTTTGAGGAAGGAAATGGCACTGCATGAGTTTCCCTTTTCCTTCAAATGGCTTTTAGAGTGATGTGGGGATGCTAAAACACAGGGTAAACCTGTAATCTTAGTGGCTTGAAGAACCAGAGGACAGAGGCAATCACAAGGCAACCACTGCTTCTGGAAACTGAAGGGAGAAATTCCTTTAATGAGAGAGGCAGAGAAAGGGAACTCAAATTCTGTGTATAAACTTCCCAAATCTCTGGCTGATGCCTGAATCATCTAAGGGCAGGGAATACTGAAGCATCCCATGTAAGGCTAAAAGAAATGAACTGAGATTTGAGCTGCTATCTACCATAGGGATGAGTCTAGCCAAACTTCACACCTATCAACACACACACACAAATAAGTACTTTCCAGAGGAGTACACCAGAATTCACCTTAAAGATGCTCATAGGAAATGGAAAGACAGGAACTCTCAGCAGAGAAATAGAAACTATAAAAAGGAACCAAAAGTAAATTCCAAAACTGAAAAATATAATATCTGAAATAAAAATGTATTAGATGGAATAAGTAGCGAATGAAGATGATAGAAAAAAGAAGGCAGTGAATTTAAATATACAGACTAATAAAAATTATCCAATCTGAAGAATAAAGAGAAAAATGATTGAATAAAAGTGAACAGAACCTCACAAATCTGTAGGACAATATTAAAAAGCAGAACACACATGTAATCACAGTTCCAAAAGAAGAGGAGTGAACTGGGCTGAAAAAATATTTGAAGAGTAATGACTAAAACTTCTCCAAATATAGTGAAAGACCTAAATTTACACATTCAGGAAGTCCTATGAACCTCAAGCAGGATAAATACAAAGAAAATCACATCTTGGCACATCATAATAAAACTGCTGAAAACCAAAGAAAGAGTGAAAATCTCTTAAAACAGCCAGAAAATTAATGATACATTTTACATAGGGGAAGAATAATTTGAAATAAATACTTCTTATCAGAAATAATGGAGGCTGAAGGACACTGGAACAATATCTTTAAAACGCTGAAAGAAAAAATTTCAACCTAGAATTCTATATTCTGTGAACAAAGATTTCAGGAACTAAGATGAATTAAAGATATGTTCAGATATAAGAAACTCAGATAATCTGTTGTCAGCAGACAGCAGACTCGAATCAGAAGAAATGGTAAAAGAGGTTCTTCAGGTAAAAGAGAAATGTAGCAGATAGAAACTCCTATCGTCAGAAAGGAAAGTAATGCATCATAAATGGTAAGCATATGAGTAAATTATAAAATATGAGGAGGACATCAAGTTTCCAAAGGTAACGGAAAGAAGAGTTGGCAGAGTGTGAGTATACTGGTGACCATCACAACATTACAACATAATTTTGCATTACAACAAAGTACACATTCCAACATAGTCTATTGCTCCCTCCCCCAATTCCCACCACTTCCACAATTAAAATTAATTCAATTAACTCATACTTACAATCATGGGTGCTTCAGGATTTTGAGCTATAATTGTAGTGATCACTAATATATCATTTCTAAGCTGATGATCGTAATGACTAAAACCTTTTATAAACAGGGTTTTAAATACTTCCTTCAAAGCCCTAAAAAGTAAAATCATATTTTTAGAACCATACTTTTATGGGAAATACTACTAAAGTGTCTATCAACAAATCCCTTCAAATTATATCTAATCTTTTCTATCAATATATTTCCATATTTGCCTCTCACTCACTGTAGTAAGGCTCCCTCCATCCAGGTAGTAAGAACCCATCAATTCAGTCCAGGCGTGATGGCCAAAATGATTGCTCTAAAGTAGATTCAATCACATCATTTTCCTTTTTAAAACTACTTATGGGCTTTTCTTTGTTCTTAGGATAAAGTCCTACCTTCTTACCAAGGCTTATCTGGCCTTCATGTTACTTATGGTCTCTGCTACTATTGTTAGCTTCACCTTTCATTATGCTACCCTGCATTTTCTGCATTGAATTTCTTACAGTTTTTTGATTTTGCTAAATGTCTACTAGTACTTCTGTTTCCCTTTCTAGGATGCTCTCTGCACGCAAAACTCTTCTGTATTGCAAATTTGTATTTATCATTCACATGCCAGATTAGGGTTCATTAGGAAGCATTTATTAAATCTCCAAGCCTGGGTCAGATTTCCTGTATAATGGGCATTTGCCTTCTAGGACCCACATGCCGTTCCTGGGA
>PVKE010035450.1:0-16882 GCA_004027555.1 Craseonycteris thonglongyai | reverse complement strand
TTGGGCCTCTCTGCTGCATTCATTGACGGATCTCTGTATGTCTGTCTGCGTGTAATTATGTATTGATTGATGAGTCCTCCTCTATTAAATAAAAGCCCCCTGAAGTCAGGATTTTGTTCATTGCTGTTCTCAGTACCTTGAAGAGTTCCTGACACTTAGAATATCTTTCATAATATTAGTTGGATAAATAGATAAATAATAAATAGATGAATGTTGTATACATAAGAAATAGAAAACTAATATTTGAAGTAACACTTTAGTCAACTCAAGTCAGACCGTGAAGAAAAAGAGCTACACTAAACTCTCACACGGGGTTTCTCAACTCCGGCCATATTGGTATTTGTGGGATGATCAGTCTCGGCTATCCTGTGTGATTTGGGATGTGTAGCAGCATCCCTGAGCTCTACACACAACACCCCAGTAGCACTCCCAAGTTGGGACAACCAAAAATGTACTCAAACATCACAAAATGTTCCCTGTGGGACAAAATCCCCTTAGTTGAGAACCATTGCTATAACAGAAAGTTAATTCAATAAAACAGATCTTAACTGATGTTAAATAATACCTCCAAAAGGCATACACTTCTCTTTATGATCAGTAAAATCATGGTACTCAGTTTACACAGACACGTTAAAATAATAACAAGAGAAGGGAGGCCTAGTGTTCAGTAGCTAGTTAACACACGGCAAAATGCAAGGTGCAGTAAACTCACTTTTCAGAAATCTGTTTTGCTTTAAAATAACTCAAAAAGAAAAAAAAATTATTGCTCTAAATTATTTGAGAGAAGAAAGACATAAGGAGAAGGAACAGGAAAACTTCATATAAAATTTATTTTTTCTTATACCTCGATGAGTTAGAGTCCACCCATGTTCATCCAGGTCTTTGCTTGATCTTGGTTTATTTCCATCATTACTTCATAGCTCTAAGTAAATTTTTAAAAACCTAAATATCTTCATGTCACAAAACTTGATTCTAACAGGTTTGTGGAAAGCACTCTTTTTACACCTAAGAATTTAAATGATGAATGTAATCATCATCATTATGGAACCAGCAACTACTAGTTCACAAAGTGACCCATTTTCTTCCTATTATTTTCTAAAGTCCCAAGCACCATGTAAGTTGCTGATTTCAAAGTGGAGGAAACTGAAATGTGTAATTTCCCTGCAGAGTTAACCTTGTAGATGAAAAGAAGCTAAAGATGCCTATAAGGAATCCAGGCTATTTCTATTATAGTGCATCATTTCCCACTGGCTTTAACCTGTAAGAAAACTGTGGTTTTCAGCTGTTTTTATTATAAACAGAGTTTGTAATAAAAATTTCTTATTACCATAGAGTCTTGGAGCAGTTGCCTAACCTTGCTTAGTACCCACATCTTTTACAGTATCGCTGACATGGTTATCCAGTCTCTGTGCAAATATCTTCATGTCTGAACACTCATGGCTCCTTATAAAGCTTCTCATTGGCACAGATTTTTAATTGCTAGAATAGCTTTATTTTAAGACAAAATTTGCTTCTTAGTCAAGAACATATGATGAATTTTTCCTGCCATGTGCAAGGTCTCAAATGTTTGAAATTTGTTATTGTGTCCTCTTAAATTTGTTCTTTTTTTCTTAAAAACAAATATTGTATTGAATGCAATGTCTATGAGGATTTTATTTAAATATTTTTGTTTGATTTGTAGTAAATTCTCCCTAGAAATTTTCAATTTTAATTGAACGATCAACCATAACATGTTAATTCAGATTAAAGTCAAAGGTTTACTGTCAATTGAAATATAGATTATAAATTTAAAAATTAGTAAGCTCTTTAATACTCAAAATATGACTGAACAGATACATTAAGTAAAAAAAAGCAAATGAGAAAATACTCTTAAGAGTAACTATTAAAATAGATTATACGGTGTGTGTATTTGGATGAACTAACATTGAACATTGGTAGGAGAACATAGTAGGTAAAATCCTGGATTGAAGTCTTGGTTATGCCATTCCTTGTTTGACCTTGGACAAGCTACTTATCTGTAAATTGATTCATCTCAAAGATGGGGGTAATAGCAGTACCTATCTTATAAGACTGTTGTGAGGATTAGACTAATTAATGCACGTTAAAATCTTCAAATAGTTCCTGGTACACAGTAAGTACTGAACACATTTTACTATTATTAGTCTAATATGCTAATCTTTATATATCTGTCCTCTATATAATGATCATTAATACATTTTTTTTCAAAGCAACATATTATGCATTTAGCAATATGTGTGTATGCATACATATTTGTAAAAAGATATGCTATTATAGAAGATAACTTAAGCAGACAGGTGTTAAAAAGATTTTTCAGGTAAGAAATATTTAGATAATTCTATTTAAGTTTGTAATCGTTTTCTTTTTTTAAGTTTTATTTATTTATTTATTTATTTATTTATTTATTGACAGAGAGAGAGAGAGAGACACACACACACAGAGACAGAGAGAGAACTGAACTGGGGGAGCTCCCCAGTTCAACACATGGGTCCACACGGGCAGGGGCCGGAGCCGGGACTCGATCCTCGGTCCCTGGCGCAGCAAAGTGAGCACCCAACCCACTGAGCCATCCCGGCTTTCCCTTGTTATCGTTTTCTGTGTTGAAAGTTCAAGGTCAATTCTATTTCTCTAAAAGTCTATATACTTTCTTTTTAATAATAGTTTAACAGTAACTCAGTACTTTTATAATGCAGTTTTGTCATTTGAATTTTTACCTAGCCCATTATATAACTATATGTTCTGTGACTTCAATAACTCTACTAGTAGCTTTATCAGAAAAACTAAAAAGAACAAGTATAGTATTTTATATTTATATTTATTTGCCAACATTATATTAATGTTCAAATGGTGTATATGTAGCCCTGTTTAAAAGGTATTCAGCCATGTAATATGAAAAATAGAGGTGTTCATAGCTGGATTTTTTCTGGACAGCCCTCATAAATTTTATTTCAATGCTATATACGTTAAAGGCTAATCTATAAGATGTAAGACACAATGATGTAAACATAGAAATAATCAGTCTCTCTCCTCAAGGAACTTCCAGCACTGTTTAGGAATTATTCATGTTATAGTAAGTAATTATATTATATATAATACATACACCCATATACACACATCTACATACATATATACGAGGCCTGATGATTAAGTTTGTGAATGTTCCACCATGTGCTTACATTGGCAGCACTGTACAAACAACTTTGTAAGGTTTCATAACCTTGGTATATTAGTGTGTCAAAGCCATGTTTGGGTTGATGTGTGTCAGTGTCTTGCTGAGTGGCGTTCGTTATTGTTGTTATGAATTTTTGTGTGCCATCATGAGAATGTCAGAGCTTGAATTAGAACAACAAAGAAAACATTACATTTCTTGTTAAATTTGGCAGGAATATAAGTAAAATCAGGGACATGATATTCCAAGTTGATGGGGACAATGCCATGAAGAAAAAAACACTGTATAGATGAATTAAACATTTTTCTAAGGGGAGAGAAAGCATCACTGATGAAGAGAGGTCAGGGCAGCCAGCAACAAACAGAACTGACTAAATCATTGCAAAAATGTGTCAAATTGTGCATCAAAATGGTTGGTTTATTGTGAGGAGAATAGCAGATCAAGAATACATCGATAGGGAAAGTAAAAAATCTTCACTGAAAATCTTGGCATGAAAGGAGTCTACGAATGAACAAAGGCAAAGGGGAGTCAAAGTTTCCTAAGGCCTTTTGGAGAGGCAAGATGATGTTTCTTTCATGTTATCACTGATGATGAAACATGGGTGTACCAATAGAAACCCTGAAACAAAGCGTCAAAGCCCACAATTGAAGTCAGTCAATTCTCCAAGACCAAAAAAACTTCTGTCAGTCCAAATCAAGAGTCAAAATGATGTGGCTATAAGCTTTTTTGATATCAGAGGGAGTGTTCATTATGAATCTGTATCAACTAGACAAAGAGTCAACCAAGTTGACTATTTGAAAGTGCTGAAAAGGCTTCATCAAAAAAGGTAAACGAAAACAACCTGAACTTTTTATCAACAACTCATGGCTCTTGCATCACAACAATGCACCACTCACATGGCACTGTCTGTGAGAGAGTTTTTAGCCAGTCAATAAATAACTGTATTGGAACATCCTCCCTACTCACCTGATCTGGCCCCTACTGACATTTTTCTTCGTGCAAAGATAAAGGAAATATTGAAAGGAAGACATTTTGTTGACAGTCAGGACATCAAGGGTAATATAATGATGGCTCTGATGGCCATTCCAAAAAAAGAGTTCCAAAATTGCTTTGAAGGATTGGACTAGGTGCTAGCATTGATGCATAGCTTCCCAAGGGGAATACTTTGAAGGTGACCATGTGATATTCAGCAATGAGGCATGTAGTACTTTTTCTAGGATGAGTTCACAAACTTAATTGTCAGGGAGCATATATAGAGTAAGAGACAGAGACAGAGAGATGTAGAGACAGAGACAGAGAGAGAGACCAGTCCTATTTAGATTATATGTATTAGATTATATATCTATTTATAATTTATATGTAATTTATAATTGTTCTCTTATTATTACGTATTATTAATCCCTTACCATGCCTAATTTATAAATTAAATCATATATATATATATATATATATATATATATATATATATATGGTAAAAACATAGTATATATAGGACTGGGTACTATCTCAGGTTTCAGGTATCCATGGGGGTCTTAGAATGCATCTTCTGTTTATAAAGGGAGAATACTATAACTCATGCATTTTCATAAAAGATTGGCTAAGTGTGCCAAATTATGACCCAGAACTACAGTACTGAATGATTTCACATGCTTTAAGAAGAGCACACTTGAAAGAAAATCATTGAATATTTAATGAGAAGAAGGTACATGGACCTGAGAACGGAGATAAAAAACTAATCTTGTGTTCGCTTCAGCCTCACATAAACTTACAAAAGCAATCTTGGTGTCTATGACTTTGGTGAATGGCTCGAACACAGGTGTTACTTCAGTATTTATAAAATAGGTATACTATAGATATTTCAGTGCCAGCTTTGAGGCTCATGAAAGCCTCCCTATTTGGGTCATTGTACTCGTTTTCCCAGCTCTAGTCTCTGCAGTATTCCACTCACCAGCGCCGAGGATCCCTGTCTGCTGCAGCTTCCTAGTAAATCTGCAAAGCTTCTTCATGCTACCAGTGTAATAACAGTGGTCCCAAACAAAATATCACCGTTTTGTATACCACCTGCATTGCACTAAATATTAAAAATCAATACTTTTCTTTCAAAGAGTACATTTCTAAATGCTGTCAGAAATTTGGGGAGAACTGATGAACAAAAGCAAAAGAGTCAAAGTTTGCCAACACCCTTGGGCCGTGTTACCACTGGTGAGGAAACCTGGGCATACCAATAGAACACTGAGACAAAGTGTCAAAGCCCACAATGGAGGTCAGTCAATTCTCCCTCACCAAAAAACTTCAGTCCAAATCAAGAGTCAAAATGATACGGCTATAAACTTTTTTGATATCAGAGGGAGTGTTCCTTAGGAATTTGTATTAACTGGGCAAATAGTCAACAAAGTTCACTATTTGGAAGTGCTAAAAAAGGCTGCATGAAAAAGGTAGATGAAAACAACCCGAACTTTTCACCAACAACGCATGGCTCTTGCATCACAACAATGCATCGGCTCATCTGGCACTGTCTGTGAGGGTTTTTAGCTAGTTAACAAATAACTCTATTGGAACACCCTCCCTACTTGCCTGATCTGGACCACAGTGACTTTTATCTTTACCTGAAGATAAAGGAATATTGAAAGAAAGACATTTTGAAGACATTCAGGACATCAAGGGTGAAATGACAATGGTTCTGATGGCCATTCCAGAAAAAGAGTTCCACAATTGCTTTGAAGGTGGACTAGGTGCTGGAGTCAGTGCATAGCTTCCCAAGGGGAGTTCTTTGAAGGTAACTGTGGTGATATTCAGCAATGAGGTATGTAGCACTTTTTCTAGGATGAGTTTGGGAACTTAATTGTCATACCTCATAGAGCAGTTAGTAGACTGCTTTGGAGGTTTGTTTGTTTATTATTGAAGTAAAAGAGGGCTAAGCTAGTCATCTTAAATTCTCTTCTGGTTTTGTTAATGTGTTAATCTGGTTAATTTTGTTAATATCTTAATGTATGTAACTCCTATTATGCTGCTTACAGATCAGCAAATAGGAATATAAAATCATTTTAAATGCAAATTAAACAAACTTCTTAGACTGGTGAATATTAAATTAGTCCAAAATATAAATTTATATTCTTGAAAACCAACAATTTCAAATTCACCAGAAAATAAAAACCCTTGTGTGCATTTAAAATAATTAAAATAGAATTTTACTGCAGGGCAGGCAGTCTACTGAGTAATGAGAATGATACTATGTTTTTGAATTAAAACTAAATTTTTTCTTTTCATTATTTAAAAGTATTAATGATATGTCAAGAGTATATGTGGTTCTACCCAGATCATAAAAGAAAATAGGGTTCTTTCTCAAATAGTGCTGCTTTAAATATACTACAATAAGAGCATTTTATAGAGTACCTACTATATAAAAGCACTCTATCAATTATAAGGCATAGTAAATGTGGTTATATAATATATATTAAATAAGGAAAGAAGCAACAATACTGGAGGCTTGTGTCATCTTTAGAAAGTTGGTGTCTACTCTGAGCCTCTGTCTAGATTTAGATCAAGTAGAGGAACATTTCCTCATGGTAGATGTATAAAAGTATATATACATGATGTATTAAAAAAAAAAGTCCACTATTCAATAAATCATTGATACTACTTCCTGCTGCAGAGGGAGTTTTTCTTAGAGATACGGTTAAAAGAACTGGGCAGATTTTACTGAGCTGAACTTGCAGAGCTGGAGAAATCAGGTACCAAGGTAGAATACGGCTCTCAACATTTTAAACATCCTGCCACGTTCAATGTATTTTACTCCTGGTGCATTATTATATTTAGTTTACTGCCATTTGTTTGATAGAGAGATGTGATAGCATTATCTAATCT
Organism: Craseonycteris thonglongyai; assembly: GCA_004027555.1. Classification (NCBI taxonomy): domain Eukaryota; kingdom Metazoa; phylum Chordata; class Mammalia; order Chiroptera; family Craseonycteridae; genus Craseonycteris; species Craseonycteris thonglongyai. The sequence continues at coordinate 9,831 of PVKE010035450.1, read as the reverse complement.
TAAAGAACAGGTTCTCTTTAATCTTCCTTGCCAGTGTCAACTAAGAAACCTCATAGCTGTGTAAGTCTGAGTTTTCCAGACAGTTCTTTATTCCAGCCTAATTCATTTCTTCATCTTCCTTAAATTACTTCTTTAAAACAGAATAACAAAGGTGATTCATGAGAGATTTAGAAAAATTAACACTATTCTCCACTGAGGGAGAGGTAGGGATGGTGGCTAAAATGGGAAAAGAACTAACATTTACTAAGCATCTACTATATACCAGGTGCCATGATTCACTCTTAAATATCTGGATGCATTGATGGCAATATTAAGCATACAAAAATACCTACAATTCATATTCATGTTTATATACTTCAGATTTAGTAAGTAAAATTCTTGGGTCATTTCTGGTCTAAGCCAGAAGATGTAGAAAGCTGGAAAGAACATCATTCCCATTCTTATGATGGGAAAATGGTAGACAACCCACAAGCAAATTACCTTTTTGAGCCTATCAAACAACTGAGGTTGCAAGACAAACAAACAACCTGAGAGACAGATGCTTTCAGGGAGCAACAGGACCTGATCATTTGCTTAACTGGGACAGACACCACCAAACACCACCATATTAATGAGTAGGAAGATTAAACCAGAGATGTTAGCATACTACTAAAGGCCAAGTCTGGGCCAGCTCTGAGAATGTGAAGCCCTTGGGACCACAGATAAGGAGAAAAGGATGTCTCAGGTCCTTGCTGGATTTTTCTCCAGGAACCTCACCAGGCTTTAGGGTGACCAAAGGTCCTGTCTTAGTTTACCTGGGACTGAAGGGGACCCTGGGACATAGGATTTTCAGTTTTATAACCAGGACAAGGTGGCAACATTACTGAGATTTCACAGGAAAGATGGATAACCTGAGAAAGCTTCTATATGCTGCTCCCTGCGGGGAAGAGAACAGCACTCACTTCCCATTGGTGGCCCCAACAACTGGGAGAAGAGCACAGAGGCACCTTCAAAGTCTTCCTTCTTCAAGATCCATCTCCCCTTTGTCTCATGCTTAATCCAAGTTTAATGTCTAGAATAGGCATATACTTCAAAAAAGATCCATGGACATTTTTTATCTCAAAAACACCCTTATAAATAAACTCAGGGGAAACATGTTTTTCCTGAAAGAATTAAAATCACAAGGTAACTTGCTGAAACAGAATAAAGCGGTAAACAATAGTGCAATTACTATTACTCAAATTAAGTTTACTTCTGACTTCTTTGCTTCTCTCAAATAGTCAAATAGCAGTTTTTCATCTTCTCCTTCCTATACTAAGTTACTCAGCTAGGTTTCAACTAGAAATGAACATTTTGATGTCCAAAATTTTAACAAGGGAATTCAAATTAGCACACATCAAGATCAAATGATAACACTTCTGGTTCCTTGGAATCCAAAGAACAGCCTTAGGGCTCTGTTTGAATGGCAAATATCCTGGATATTTGTCTTTCCTTCCACTCATGACTCTGAATTTTAAGGAATTATTACTTCACTTTTTAAAATATGAAGAGAAATTACTATAGGAGGAAAATATGTGACATATAATATACTTAAAATCAATTTATCATTTTTATTATATTGTTCGTTGTATAGGCAGTACATTTCTCCTCAATAATAGCAAGATCTGTATATAGAAGCTTAATTTCAGGCATGTGTATTTAATTTACTAACTTAGAAGTTCCTTAACTAATCCTGGCCATCTTGGTTTCTGAAGACGTTCTGAGTACGGGAGGAAAACAAGATAAAATATTTACAAGTCACCTTTAATTAAAAATGCATGTGACATGGAGAATTGCTCTGATAGTAATACTGTCTGTCAGCTGATCATGGTGTCATTTATTCAATTGGGCACGTCTCTTCCAACTTTTTTTTCAGTGACATCATACTGGTAGCCTGAAAATAGTCACAGTAGGAATAGTTACTTACTAGAAATTGGTAAATGCTACACCCAGACATATCAACATCTAAACATTGCTTAATGAATAATCTCTAATGACATATGCTTCCTGCCTAGAAGGGTAAGGGTGGTATTTCAAAATCACAAAGGAGCTATAGAGAGGGAGATGAACTTAGGTGCTACTACTAGAAGGTCATTGTAATGCTGAACCACTTTCTGGAAATATTTTTCAACCTAGTTAATTAATGAATCATAAATAATCTATAAGCCTTTTCTTTTTCTAAAATAGTATACCTCTGTTAAATTAAGGACTGGCGTGGGTTAATTGTGGCTTCTCAAATGATATGTCAATATACAAATCCATGCAATCTTTGAATGTGTCCTTATAGGGAAAGTGGTCTTCACAGGTATAATTGGTTAATGAATTTGGGGTGAGATCATCTTGGATTACCTGGGTGAACCCTAAATCCAATGACAAGCATCCTTATAAGAGACAGAAGAGAAGACAGAGAGAAGTTCATGTGAAGATGGAGGCAGAGATTGGAGCCATGTGGCCATAAATCCAGGAAGCCAAAAAAGGCATGGAGCCAGCAGACTCTAGAAGAGGCAGATAAGGATTCCCCCCAGGGTCTCCAGTGGGAGTGTGGCCCTGCTGACACTTTATTTTGGACTCTGGCCTCCATAACTATTTGAGAATAAATTTTAGCTGTTTTAAGCCATGTGTTTATAGTAATTTGTTGTGGCTGACACAGGAGACTAGGACAAAGACCCAGGGGAATTAAGATTTATTCTAATTATGTATTTAAGACACATACTTTCAAGACCCACTAACTCAAAAGATACAACAGACCTGCACCTTCTTTCATCTTCCACCTTTGCACATGTTTCCACAACAAAATAGCTCTGACACTCATCTGTCATCAACATGGGCATTTAGTGAGGAGCTCACTTTCGATATGTGCTCACTGGTTCGTCTTTTACATATGATTGAAATAAATCATTTCATCTAACATTCTTGGACCCACCCCACCCCCACTCAGCAAATGTTGGTTCTTTTCTAATCTGGGGTTTTCTCAGCAGCTAATAAGGTGATCAATTTTAAAGTGTGACAATTTAAGCAGGAGAGAAATATCACTTTAAAGAGAAAATGTCAAACATTATCAAATAAACGCTAAAGGAAAAGTGCGTCCAGCAGCCACAGGACTACAGTACTGTCAGGAGACTATGAAAAGGAAAAAATCAAAAACAACTTTGTATATTTTGCGTACAATTGTAGCTTCCTACTTCTCCAGACTTGTCTCATGACATCTTCACCCACATTCTTCCTATTTTCAGGCACAGTAACTGTTTGTACTCTTGGATACTTTCACCTAAGAATTAATTTAGATTGACTTGGCAATTCATATAACAGTATGAGTGGCTATGAAACACCTCTTACCTTTTGATTCAAGAATCTGTCTTAAAATGATTATCCCAAATCCATTTTTTTTAATTTATTTTATTGTTTTTGATAGAGACAGAGAGAAACAGAGAGAAGGGGATGCCCAGAGCAGTCTCCATAATTGTATGTTATCAGTTTTTCGACATGGTTTCATTCCACACAGGTGGGCAGGGGCTGTGCTGGGCAGGAACTGGGCTGGGGGCCTCCCACATGGGAAGCACACCCCCTCAAACCAGGAGCCGAACCAGGGGGCAAGAATTAAAATGGGGACCTCCAGCATGAGAAGCACACCCCAGTTTAGTATATGGGTCTGTACAAGCCAGGATTCTATGCTCGGTCTCCAGGGCTGCAAAGTGAGCACTTAACCTATCGAGCCATCCCGGCTTCCTCCCAAATCCATTTTTAAGAAGGCATATGCATGAAGATGTTCACTTCCCCCCTCTACACTACATAAGAAACAGAAAGAAAAAGGAAAGAAGGAAGGAAGGAAGGAAGGAATAAATCTAAATAATCAACAATGGAGAAATTAGGAAATAATCTCTAATACATGAATTTGGTAACCACTAAGTAGCTACAAAGATGGTATTTATGAAGGTCATGTAGTAACATAAAAGACACATTTAATATTTTACATAATACAATGACAAGTGACTAGAATAGGATATACATTTGTAAATAATTTAATATGTGTGTATGCATATATTGAGAGACTATTAGTTTTATATTGCACTGAGACTAGCACAAATTTATCAATTTAAAATAGTACTCATTTATTACCTCATAGTTCTATAGATCACAAGCCTGGGGCTCAACTACATGTTCTCTTTAGGGTCTCACGAGATCAAAGTCAAAATGTTGGCTGTGCAGGTTCGTATTTAGAGTATCTGTGGAAAAGTTTGCTTACAAGCTCATTCAAGTTGTTGCCAGAATTCAGTTCCTTGTATTTACAGCACCGAGTCCCCATTTTCTTGCTCTCTGTAGACCATTCACCTGTCTTCTCATGTGACCTCTTGCATCTTCAAACCAGCCATAGTGCGTGGAGAGTCCTTGCCAACTTTCAAATCTCTGACTTTGCCTTCTGCTTTCCTCTTCTGCCTTTTGGTGTCATGTGATTAGATCAGACTCATCTATGTTTTAAGGTCAACTGAATTGGAACTTCACTTAAATCTGCAAATTCCCTTCACAGTAGCAGCACCAAGATTTGTGTTTGAATGCACAACCAGAGGATGGGAATTTTAGCAGGGCCATCTTTAGAACTATCTATCTACCTATCTCTATCTGTCTATCTCTCTATCTAACTATCATCTATCTATCTACCATCATGATTAATTTTGTGTCACGTTGATGGGTCAAGGGATATCTAGACAGCTGGTTAAACATTATTTCTGGGTGGGTCTCTGAGGACATTTCTGGAAGAGATTAGCATATGAATTGGTAGTCAAGTAAAGCAGATGGCCCTCTCCAATGTGGGTTGGTATCATCCAATTCATTGAGGGCCTGAACAGTGAGATAATATATCCATCTTCTCCTGACCTCAGCACTCCTGCTTCTCAGGCTTTCACACCTGGACTGGAATTGACACCATTGGCTCTCTATCTGGAAGGTCTTCCAATTACACCACTGACTTCTTTGAGTCCCCAGCTCGCAGAAGGCAGATTGTGGGATATCTCAGCTTCCATAACAGTAAGAACCAATACCTTATAATAAATCTATCTGTGGATGATTGATAGATGATACATACATACATGATAGATAGATATAAAGGATGAAAGAGATAGAGATCATAGATGACAGAGATATAGATGATAGAGATAGAGAGATAGAGATAGAATCTATCAGTTCTGTTTGTCTGGAGGACCCTAATTATCTATCATCTCCCTATAAAGCAGATGCAAAATTTGATTCAAATGGTAGGACTAATGATGCCACACATGCATGTATTCTATAGGAATACAATAAGATAATAAATTTTATGTATGTATAGATGTATTTGCGTTAGTGGAAGTGTTGTTTATTTATTGCTTTCTCTTTTTTAAAGTATTTCATTACATTTTCATATTACCGGTACTCGCGTACCGGTAAATAAAAATACTGATGTGATTTTATTTCATTCCTTCCTAAAACCTTACCTCTTCCCAGTGTCCTTATCAGTGACATCAGTTTCTGTGCTTCTCAGTTCTCTAGCTTTTTTGTACTAGGATCCTGCATTTTCTATTTCTCTTACTCTTTATCTTTTTTTTTTTCCTAACATTCAAACTTTCCCCAGTGCAACCATGTCTTCTTTTATGAGGGGTTTGTTCCATTCCAACATTCTACCCCACTCCAGGCTTTCAGCCACTCTGATCAGAACGTCTTTAACAGGCCCCCATACTCTAAATATTTCTACAAGAGTATCCTTTCTCACATGTTAGTTCAAAATTTCCTCCTCAAAACATACCTTTGCTTTTTTCTTTCTACTAATTCAAATTTGGATTCCAGTGTGTGTCTTACTACTTACTCCTTTTATGTAAACTTTCTTCAACATCTTATCTTATTTTTCAAATTTCCCCATTTCAAATTCTCTGCTCTGCCCAAGCAAGCTTTGCTAGATTCATCTCCATACTCCATACTCATCCATCAGTCTAACTTCTTCTTGTTCAAAGCTAAACATTTGATGACACCTAGTCCATGTCTTCTTGGTATTTATTTCCATAGAATTTCTAAATATATTAGAAAAGATCCATGGGAAAAGGTATATTTGAAAATATGTAGCTATTATGTAACATATTGTTATAAAATAGCTTAATCATTAAAAATATTAGTTTAAGCTAAAAGTTAATATTTTTCAAGGTTTTAAAAATTGGGATGTCATGTTCTAGAAATAACAGATTAGTAAAAATAAAAAATAATATCAGTCATGGGCAAAATACTAGAAGATATTATGATACTCATAGGTGTTTTTTGGTCACTAAAGATAGGAAATACAATCACTAGAAGCAGTAAGATGCCATTCTAAACTAACAATATTTTTTAAGCTTTATTAAGGTATAATTGAGATAATTAATCATATCATTGATAGATTCCATTAGCCTTGATCAGGGAAATACTTTCATCAATGTACCTGACAGAATCTCACGACATCATTGCGGATGAGCCTGAAACTGTGAACTATATGGTAGTAAAGTAAATAAACTCATAGTTTGTGGAATAACTGCATTCAAAACTTTGATTAAGATAGAAGTTAACTTGAAGAGAAGGTGCTATAAATATGCCACAAGACTTAAAATCAGTTCTGTGCTCACTTAACATGTTTATCAATGATTTAAATTCATTTAAATTCATAAAGCATTTTTACCAAGTTTGACAGTTAAAATAGCTGGAAATATTTACTAAGATAATGAATGAGCAGCAGAAAAAAATCAAGAAGTTCCAGGAATCTAAAATTGCAGACTAATTATCAAGAAGGCAAAACTAAATAAAGACAAATACGGATCCTTTCACTTGGATTTATTTCACCACTGGTGAGATATAACAAATATTCACATTAAAAAACAATAAGAACTGAGGTTTATGCTGACTACATCTCCAATCTGAGCCACAACGACATGTGAATCTAAAATATATGCATTATTTCAAGGTGGATTAGAGCTATAAGGGATTAACTCTGTGCCAGGCAAGTAAATATGCTCTCCTTACCTAACTTACTGAACTAAAGTTCAAAAAGCCATTTCAGATTCTAGATGCCATGTTTTAACAAGGGAAATAGGTGATTGGAAGAAAAGACAAAGCAATGTTATTGGAAGATAACTGTATGAAAAACCTAGCAACTAAGGGGCACATTGAAAAGAAAAGGGTGTTTGGCTTAGACAAGACATGATTAAGGAAGGAACATGGTAGCCGTGGTCATACACTTAACAGGCTTTCAGATGAGGGCCCATCACGTGCAAATTACAAAATTTGATTTCAGCTCAGTGGAGGAAGACTTTTCTAACCATTTGATTATTCCCCAAATAAAATGTGTCTTCTTATGAAAAAGCAAGATGCCTCCTCCTGGAAGTTTTCAGGCAAATGCAGAATAATTCTTTTTGCAGTGTGCATTATATGTGGGGATCCCTGCACTGACTTGAGAAAAGACAGTTCACAGCTAATGTGTGCTTCTGCTTAGATCCTCTTTTTCCCCCCGTAACCGGATAATGTACGTCTATAGTAAGTGTGGGCCAGGCGTTGGACTACCATTGTCACTGACAAATGACAGATTCTCTGACAGAGGGTTTCACAAACTGTGACAGATTGACAAAGATTTGGACAATGGTTTTATATAGTCTGGGTGCCTGAAATTACTGGCATGATAAACAAAGGGGTATCATCACAAAGGGAATTTGTTCACTGCTAAAGAATGTTGAGTCACGTGGGCTTTCTGTTAACAGATTCTCTGTTTTGCATGGATATAGGACATGCTGTTGTTATAGCATTCAAAACATGAAAAATCTTGAGTAAGGCCCACCAGATACCCTGCCTTTTTGATGCTAAAATCAATTGCACAAAAAGCTGAAGAAAAAATCTTTCAAACTTTCAATTTATTTCTCAGTCCTCATTGAATTTTAGAATTACATTTAATGTAAGAAATGTTGACAAGGGTGTGACCTTTGGATATAGGACAAGATCATAGTTGTATTCATACTTTACATTACTTTAAAATGACTCACAACCTCAAATATGTGAAATGCAATAACTTCACATCAATTTACCCTTGAGGTTCACTCAGATTAAATCTATCACATAATTGATTCTGAAATACAGCATGTGCCATTTTTTAAACACAAGTGAAGAAAAATATGTTTGTTATCTCTTTTAGACTTCCATCTTCTATAAAAATTGTCAAAAGTAAGGATGAATACAAAGATCCAGAAGAAAGACACTAAAATCAATTTTGAGGTCACTAAACAACTCTAACACTTAAACATAGTAACTTTTCATAAATTTAGAGTTGACAGATTTAGAATTTGTAATCATTCCAAGGCTGAGTATGCAATTAGAAAGTCAGAGTTATTAAAATATAAACTTTATTTTTAATATTTTAACATATTTGCATTGGGATAATAGTACCAATTACAATGGAGACTTATGTTATACACTACACTATTAGGTAGTAGTTTGTTGATATTAAAGACAATAGTTCTAGACATGCATAAAATTTTGAAACTAGAATAAGATCATTTAGAATATTTCTTAGCCTTTAGATTTGCAAACTGAAACCCAGAGAGGTCCTGACTCTGCCAATGCCCACGCAGCTGGTTACTTTGTTGGGAGGTCTGGAACCCAGAATTTCCAGTTCACATCAAATAGTATATCACACAGCAGGGTAAATAAAACCCAAACTAAGGGGTACTTTGATTAACCCAAGAAACACTGTAATAAGCACCTGGTTTATATGGTAAACTACACTGAGCTCTTAGGGGAGAAGTGGGCATTTCAAAAAGCTGAGCCTTTTCTTAAGGAAATTGACAACCTTATTTCAGGAGACAAGCCTGGAATTCTAAAAATTAACAGAAGGCTTAAATCATGGTTCAAGATAGTAATATAAAAAATAAAAGTACTATTGAAGTGCATACAATACATGTTACAGAAACACCAAAGTAAGATGAGGAGGTGGAAGCATGCTCTTGGGAGGAAGCAGAAGTTGAGGTGGGTCTTGAAAAATGGATGAGATTTAAAGAGAAAACAGGGAAGATGATATTGCAGGAAAATGGAACTGATGAGTGAAGATAAATCACATTCATATCTATAAAGTACTGTCCCCCAAATAATAAATGTGTTATCATTTGTATTAAGTGAGATACTGTCCTTAAGAGTGACTTTCATTTAGGGAGAGTAATGACATGTTTATTATCTATCTATCCTGATGATTGAGTTCAAAGGGAACAAATCAGTAAGGTAAGAATTATTAATTCAATGCTTTATTTATTTTTTTAATCTTATCTCCTTTCTTTTTACAAAGTTATTGAAACAGCATGTGACAATACATACAAAAATTGTATAAAACAAATTACAGAGGGAAAATAATTAACCCAGGAGTAGGAGGAAGACTAGCCACAGAGAAGCAAAGTATACAAGACTGATTGGCTGTTCACCGCAGGCACAGGTTTGACCAGCAGAGATACATATCCATCCGTTAAAAACACATCTGGGGGAAGCCGGGATGGCTCAGTGGGTTAAGCACTCACTTTGCAGAGCTGGGGACCAAGGATCAAATCCCAGCCCCAGCCCATGCAGACCCATATGCTGAACTGGGGAGTTCCCCCAGTTCAGTTCTCTCTCTGTCTCTGTATCTCTCTCTCTCTCTCTGTCAAAAAAAAACAATAAAAAAACAAACAAACACATCTGTAATTCTGGAAAGAAGCTTTGCTCACATTTGCCAAAGAAGTCACCTGAAGATGTACAGGTGGTGGGTGGTCTTGACTCCATCACCAAACCTATAGTTATAATGAAAAATTT
>PVKE010035449.1:0-16882 GCA_004027555.1 Craseonycteris thonglongyai | reverse complement strand
CCTTTTTTTTTTCTTTTTAACCATGTCTGCTTCTGTATCTTCAGTTTTATCTTTTTAACATTATATCACACATAATAATATTGATGAATTACCCAGCGCGGGGCCTTATTAAATTTTTATCGAAGTCTTATAGGTTCAGGTAATGAATAAAATAGCAGAGCTTAGTGTGCCCAAGGCCCATGCACCACTTTCACCTGTGTTTGTGCTTCTGTTCATCTCCTCAAGTCTAGCTCACGCCCTTGCCTCTACTTCTTGACTATAAATGCTGGGCAGTTATCTGAAATAACAACAAAGATTTAGCGCCCTTTCCACTACTAGTCACCTTCTCTTCTCCATCATCTGATAGCTTACTTGATACATTTAACTCTTCTGTTGGTTAGCTGGATAACACCACATAATTTACTAGATCTCTGTTTGTGTTCTCAACAATGCTGATAACGTGGCCCAACTCCAGGTTTGGTCAACTGATAAAGTTCACATCTTTACCTTTTTCTTACCTTTTCTTTGAACCATAAGTTTGGTTCAGCTTTCTTTGCACACTTTTCCCCCTGAAATTCCTTATTGCCTCCCCTTTTTCTTGCATTATTTACCTTTGTTATAACTTCAATTCTTCTTCAAACTCTATATCATAAATTTGACTCTTTTGAGTCCTTCAGTTCCCTGGGGACCTCCCTCAGGGGGCCACCCATCTCCTGCTCCAACTTACACTAGTTTCCTTTCTAGGCTAGTTTCACTACGATCATCCTTGGACATTTTAGTTCCTTTTGGAGGCAAAGACCCTATTTGCTTTCTCCTTCTTGGTTTATTCCCTCACTTGATTGGGGTTCATCCTCAAGATTCCTAAGAAAGAATGCATGGGATTTAAACTTGCTAAGCTCTAGAAAACATAATTAATCTTTCCTCATACTTAATAGACACACATTATTTTCTGGGGTTTCCAGATTTTGCAATATGTTAATCTATTTCACCTTAAAATTTTTCTCCTATAAATTTCCAGAAAATGCAGATGTTGGGGAAGCCAGGATGGCTCAGTGGGTTAAGCGCTCACTTTGCAGTGCCGGGGACGAAGGATCGAATCCTGGCCCCGGCCCGTGTGGACCCATATGTTGAACTGGGGAGTGCCACCAGTTCAGTTCTCTCTCTGTATCTGTATCTCTCTCTCTCTCTCTCTCTCTCTCTCTCTCTCTCTCTCTCTCTCTCTCTGTCAAAAATAAATAAAAATATATTTAAAAAAAATGCAGATGCACTCTAATAAACATTCTCAGATTCAAGTAATAAAATGGAAACTGAAAACCACAGAAGTTACTAGTACATGACCTGCCCTTGTAGCTACTGCAGGGAGAGAGACCTGGAGTCTCAAAAACACAAGCACCAAGAGTTTTAGTGGTCACACGAACACAGCAGGGTCAACACTCTTGATACTTCAGAAAATAGAATGAAAAACTGAAAGCGAATATGACTGAAGATATAAACATGGGAAAGAAAACCCAAAGGAAAAAAAAAAGACTTTGCAAAAAGGACCTAGACTCTCTATTGTAACTAGGATATAGGAAGCTGGGAAGAACATAGTTCCTACTTTTACTATGACAATAACAAAAAAATTTTTTTAAATGACAGGCAATCCACAACCTCACAGCTTTTCCTGAACCCATCAGAAATTTGAGGTTGCAAGTCAGCTAACTAGCCTGAAATCTCAGGAAAGACAAACACTTCCAAGGAGAAACAGACATGAGCACTTGCTTACCTGGGGCAGATGCCACCTGACACAGGTAAGAAGAATTCAGTGAAAAATTGTAATGCATTATGGAAGGCTGAGTGTGAGCTGCACCAGTTTAGAGGGGATTCAGACCTACTCGGAGGCTGTTCTCTACCTACCTCACATGGTAGTGGCACTGTGACTGCAAGAGCCCTGAGGGAGGGGTCCCTGTGACACAGGCCTGGAAGGCAGGATAGTTGCCCCTGAAGGAAAAGCACAAGACCTGTCCAGATTGCTCTCCCCTACCCTATAGAAGAAAAGCTTTGACTTCTGGGGAAATGGGGCAGATTGCCCTCTGATACTGATGAAGCCCCACCGAATCTGGGACAAGGAAACAGCAAAACGTTCCCCACTCCTAAGAGCAGGGCAGGAATGTACGCTGTACCCAGAACTACAGATGGGGCAGGGTTGTTGAGAAGGCCACGCTACAGAGACCCAGCAACAGAGTCAATGTCTAAGACTGTGTTTTAATCAGAACAACAGAGAATATTCCGTCCCCCATCCACCACAAGGCCAACAAGCACTGAGTTACAAGAACTGGTCCAACAGGGATGGGATGAGAGTGTGGACAGGGACTGTCTCTGAGGCTCAGTCCAGACAGAAGACCTTAAGTTGAGGGAGGACTAGATATTGATAAAAGCTCTGGCAAACCAGGTCCATTCTAAACACAAGATGACACTAGAGGAAATCAGTACCTGTAGTGCACGGAGAGTAACCACAGCGACAAGTTTCCAACCCAGCTCTACTCCTGACTAGACTAACTCACACCCCACACTAAAGCCTCAATAAAATGAAGGGTGGGCCCATTTCCAGGCACAAAATCTCTTTGTTTGTGTCCACTGGCTCAAACAAGTGTCAGGCTCTCAACAAAATACAAAGGCACACAAAAAAAAGCAGAAGAAAAGAGCCACACTGCCAAAAATAATAATAATAATAATCGATGTGTATGACACAGAGTTTAGAACTATAACACCAATAATTACAATAACCATGATTAGTATATTAAAGGATCTAATGAACAAGTTGGAATATGTAATATTATGTGGATAATTTCAGCAGAGAGATGGAAACTATAAGAAAGAACCAAATGGAAATGATAGAAAAGAAAACATAGTATCAGAGGTGAAGAATACCTTCAATAAGTTCATCAGCAGACTTGACACAACCAAGAAAAGAATCAGTGCAGAAGAAAGCATCCAAAAACTATGGAACCACATTAAATGGATATATATACATACATACATAAACTCAAAAGAGAGGAGAGAAACAATGAAGCAGATGGAATTATTTGAAAAAAGTAGAAGGGACTAAAATCATCCAAAATAAATCAGAAACATCAAACCACATATCAACAAGCTCAGAAACACCAAGCAGGATAAATACCAACACATACACAAACACATACCCCTAAGCATATCATATTTGAACTATTAAAAATCAAAGATTGGGAGAAAATCTTGAAGGTAGCCAAAAAATACCTAATATACTACACACAGAATAACAAAGATTACAAGGAAGAACTTCTTGTCAAGAAACTGTGCAAGGGATGCCAGGATAGCTCAGCAGTTAAATGCTTGCCTCGCAATCTCGTGGTCCAGGGTTCAATTCCTGGACCCAGCCCATGCAACCTCATATGCTGAACTGAAATGCAACAGGTAACCATGGAGATGGCTCAGGGGCAAAGATTCATACCTCCTAAGTAGGAGGTCCCCAGTTTGGTTTCCACCTCACAAGGCTCCACATCCACCTGTGTGGAATGAAACTATGTCACAACTAATGATGTGCACCTATGGAGACTGCTCTGGGCCCTTCCCCTTCTCTCTCTCTCTCTCTCTCTCACTGTCTCTCCCCCTCGCCCTCCCTCTCGCTCTCTCCCCCCCACCCCCACCCCTCACTTTCTCTCAAACCATAAAATAAATCTTAAAAAAAACTATGCAAGCCAAATTTAGTGGAGTGACAGCTTTTAAACTTTTATTTTGTGTAGTTTCATTCTGTGACACTGTATACAAAATAAATTATTTCAGATAGATTGTAATTCTAAATATGAAAGGCAAGCAATAAAACTTCTAAAAGAATATCTTGTGACCTGGGAGTAATCAAAGATTTTTTTCAACATTAGACAAATAATTTTTACTACAAAGGAAAAAAATGGTAAAATCCATTAAAATTAGGAGCTAACATTCAGTGCCAGGACCAGGGTGAAGTAAGTGAGGCACAAACATCATGCACAAAGTATCGGAGGGAGGAAAAAAATATTCAATCATTTAGGTGATTGATATATTAATGTAATATTTATGTTTAATACTCAGAACTAATGCACAATGTCTACAATGAGCAAAATATCAAATTTTTAAATAAAAATAGGATCTGAGAGGACTTCCAGTTTCTGGTCCCACATGAAGAGTATGGAAGTCTGCATGTTATTCCAAAAACAGATAAAAAGCTAAATAAACTGGCATATCAACAACTCTTCTTAGATTCATAACAAGAGAGGTCAAGACAGAGGGCTAACTCTAAGATTAGAGAGATAGACAGGCCAATATAGGGTGTCATCATCCCTTACTAGGCAGAGACTCACAAGCAGAAATTTTCACAAAACCAGTGCTGGACAAACTGGAACTGGAATTGATGAATTGCTGGAGGCTCAGTGTGGACAAGTCTGAAAATTATATAAACTCCAGAGGCACCAGTCATGAGGGGGTCATAATGTGAGCTTTCCCTCCAGGAGCTTGACCAATTCCCACAAGAAAAAATACATTTCCAAAATATAAAAAAAAGATAAATGTATATGACACGCATTTTAGAACAATAAGACAAATAATTATAATTATGATTAACATATTAAAGGATCTAATAAAAAAGTTGGAATATGAAGTATCAGGTAGATAATTTTATCAAGAGAGGAACTATAAGAAAGGATAAAATGAAAATGATAGAGCAAAACACACACACACACAGTAACAAGGATGACATAATTCTGTTCTTCTTAACAAGTCCTACCCTTAGAAGAAACTAGTTTACCAAAACCTAACCTCCTACAGTATTATCAGAACCTAAGTGACCTGGGGGAAAGAAAATACCCAACTAGATGAGCTCAAGCTACAAGGCCCCAACTCAAAACCTTGAAGGATAGTAATTCCCATTCTAGTCATCCTCTCCCACCTACAGGGAGAAATAAACAAATTCAAGTTGGGATTTCAAAATAGCTCAATCATTATGTTTAAAGTAACTAACAAAGCTGAGTCAATGATTTAAAGTGTGTATTGAAAGAGGTCAGCCTGAAGTTTCTGAAATTCTGCACAACTTCTTATCTGAGAATGACTTGCACCTATCCCAAAATGTGAGAGAATATTGTAAGTGACTTGAAAGTTCTTAAGGTGTCTTTTTATAAGTACTTTCCTCAAAGTAGAAAATAAAACAACTGGGTTACTGATCCCTTCAATGAAGAATTCTTCAAAAAAGCTAAACTATCAATCAATGAAAAAGAGCAATTAAACAAGCTTAATGCAAGTTCAGATTTAGGACTGTATCTTGCATCTTTTGAGCTTGATTTCTAGAAACTAAGAGCATCAAAGAAAGATCAATGATCTCACTAACAATGAATGTTTCAATCGGCTAGTGATCTGCATAACAATTATAACAGATTTTTCTTTTTTAAGACAAATAAATATTATCATTAATAATAAATTAAAAGTTTGTGAAATACTTGATCATCATGATCAATGTTTATGTTACAAATATTGTAAAATTAAATCTGTGGGTTGTACTTTTAGTGTAGTGATTTTTCTTTCCTAACTTATTACCTCATTTCTACTATTTTACATTCAGATAGGCACTGAAAAAAGTGCCAGTACTTAAAAACAGCTGTTTTTAAAACAAAGGCTATAATTTATAGAAATGGGTTTGAAAGGAGTACACAACTGGAAAAACGTTGGGAACCACTATTGTATAGAGGAACAAAGATAAGAATTATATCCAACTTCTCAGAAACTATGTAAGCCAGAAGAATGGAGTAACATACTTAAAATCCTGTGAGGAAAACAAACATCAACTTAGAATTCTGTACCATGAGAAAATATTCCTCAAAAGTAAAGGAGAAATAAAGACTTTCTCAGATAAATAAGAATTTAGGGAATTTGTTACCAACAGACCTTTGATTTCTGACAATTCAACTCATCCTAGAAAAAGTGCTATATACCCCATTGATGATCATCACTATGGTCACCTTTGAAGTACTTTCCTTGGGAAGCTATGTACTGATGCCAGCACCTAGTCCACTCTTCAAAGCAATTTTGGAACTCTTTTTCTGGAATGGCCATCAGAGCCAGCATCATATTACCCTTGATGTCCTAAATGTCATCAAAATGTCTTCCTTTAAATATTTTCTTTATCTCCAATTAAAAACAAAGTTATTGGGGGCCAGATCAGGTGAGTAAGGAGGGTGTTCCAATACAGTTATTTGCTTACTGGCTAAAAACTCCCTCCCAGACAGTGCCGTGTGAGCTGGTACATTGTCATAATACAAGAGCCATGAGTTATTGGCAAAAATGTTCAGGTCATTTTTATCTAACTTTTGCATGGACCCTTTTCAACACCTCCAAATAGTGACCTTGGTTGACTGTCCATTTGGTACAAATTCATAATGAACAATCCCCCTGATATCAAAAAAGATTAGCAACTTTGTTTGGACTCTTGATTTGGACTGAGAGAAATTTTTTGGTCATAAAGAATTGGCTGACTTTCATTGTGCACTTTGACGCTTTGTTTCAGGGTCATATTAGTACATCCATGTTTCATCACCAGTGACAACATGGCCCAAAACAACATCTTGCCTTTCCAAAAGGTCTTGGCAAACTACAACTCTCCTTTGCTTTTGTTCATCAGTGAGCTCCTTTGGGGTCATTTTTATACGTGCCTTTCTCACGCCAAGATTTTCAGTTCAGATCTTCCTGTTTCTCTATTGATGTTTACTTGGTCTGCTATACTTCTCATGGTCAGTTGATGATTTTGACACACAATGTGACAAAGTTTTCCAATGTTTTTGTCAATTCTGCTCATTCCTGGCTGCCCTGACCTCTCTTCATCAGTGATGCTTTCTCTCCACTCAGAAAAACGTTTAATCCTTTTGTACACTGCCATTTTCTTCATGGCATTATCCCCATAAAATTGGACTAACATGTTCCTGATTTCACTTTAACTCTTGGCAAGTTTAATAAGAAATTTAATGTTTGTGTGTTCTTTAATTCTAGCTCCAATATTCTCACAACAGCACACAAAAACACTCAACAACAATAATGAATGCCACTCAGTAAGGCACCACTACAGGTTGACATAAACACAGCTATGAACACTGGTATACCAAGGTTATGAAACCTCACTGAGGGGAAGCCAGGATGACTCAGTGGGTTAAGCGCTCACTTTGTAGCGCCAGGGACTAAGGATCGAATCCCGGCCCCAGCCCGTGAGGAACCATATGCTGAACTGGGGAGTTCCCCCAGTTCCGTTCTCTCTCTGTCTCTGTCTCTGTATCTCTCTCTGTCAAAAAATTAATAAAATAAATAAAAACTTTAAAAAAAAAAAAGGGGGGGGAAGCCGGGATGGCTCAGTGGGTTAAGCGCTCACTTTGCAGCACCGGGGACTGGGGATCGAATCTCGGGCCCGGTCCGTGCAGACCCATATGCTGAACTGGGAGCTCCCCCAGTTCAGTTCTCTCTCTATCTCTCTGTCTCTCTCTCTCTCTCTCTCTCTCTCTCTCTGTCTGTCAAAAATAAATAAATAAATAAATATTTAAAAAAAGAAACCTCGCTGAGTTTTTTGTACAGTGCTGCCAACGTAAGTGCACATTAGCAAGTTCTCAAACTTAATTGTTAGGCCTCATATGTGCAAGGAATGTTAAAAGAACTTCTTTAGGGAGAAGGAAAATAAGTCAGAAACTTAGACATATGTGAGATAAGATGAGTATCAAAGGAGTAATTGAAAGTAAAATAAAAACATTTATTTTTCTTATTCTTAATTAATCCAACATAAAACTTTGCTTAAAATAATAATAGTAACAATTCAATCATGTATGCTTATGTTTATATCACATATGTATGTATATGCCACATATGTATATAAATGCCTTTGTATGCTATATATAAGTGAAATAACAGCAATGATAGAAGAAATGGGACTGAGGAATTAGGACTGTTTTATTATAACAAACTCACTCTACCCATGAAGTGGTATAATGTTAATTAGAAGTGGATTTGGATTAGTTATAAATGTATATTGCAAATTCTAGGATAACCACTAAAAAAAATTTAATAAAAGAGTTGTAAGTGACATGCTAAAAAAAAAAAAAAAAGAGAAAATTGAATCATATAAAATGCTTAATTAAAAGTACGCGCACACACACACAAAACAGAAAAAGAGTGAAAGACAAAAATAGGAACAAAGAACAAGGCCAACTAATAAAAAACATAGTAGAGGAAAATCTAACTATATCAATAATATAATAGCAATTAATGCAACTATATCAATAATCACTTTGAATGTTAATTGTCTACATGCACCAATTAAAAGAGATCATCAGAGTGAACTGAAAAACAAGGCCAAACTATATGTTGTCCATAAGAACCCTACTTTAAATATAAAGACACATATAGATTAAAAGTAAATTAATGGAGAAAAATATACCATGCTAACATTAATCAAAAGAAAGAGGGATTAGCTACATTAATATCAAACAAACCATACTTCAAAGCAAGGAAAGTTATTAGGGATAAAGAAGGGCATTGCATAATAATAAAGGGGTCAATCCTCTAAGAAGACATAACAATCCTTAATGTATGTATGTATGTGTGTGTATGTTTATATATATATAACAACAGAGCATCAAAATACATAAGTCAAAACTAATAGAACTGCAAAGAGAAATAGATGAATCTACTATTACAATTGGAAACTTCAGTACTCCTTTATCAGAAACAGACAGATCTGGCAGGCAGAAAAGCAACACCACCATCAATCTACAGAATATAATGGACATCTATGCACTATTTCACCTAAGAACAGCAATATACACATCTTTCTCAAGCTCACATGAAACATTCACCAAGATAGATGTGAGCCATAAAACAAACCTTAAAAATGGTAACAGAATAGAAGTCATTTCATATGACCGCAATGAAATTAAACTAGAGATTAATAACAGAAAGATAACTGGAAAATTTCAAAATACTTGGAAATTAAACAACACAATTTTAAATAACACTTGCCTCAAAGAAAAACTATCAATAGGAATCTTAAAGCATTTTAAAATAAATGAAAGTAAAAATTGTAAAAATCGGTGAGCTCCTACAAACGCAGTGTTTAGAGAAAGTTGTATAACATTATATGCATATATCAGAAAAAACAAATATCTAAAATCAATAATCTAATCTTCCACCTTAGAAAACTAGAAAAATAAGAGCAAATTAAATCCAAAGTAAGCAGAAGAAAAAGGTAATGGAAAGTAAAGCAGAAATCAATGAAATTGAAAACAGAAAATTAATAGAGAAAATCAACGAAAGAAAAAAAGATCAATATAAGTGATAGTCTCTGACCAGGCTAACCAAGAAAAAAAGAGAGGAGACACAAAATACTATTATCAATAATGAAAGAGAGCTCCATTGTATAAATAAATAATTTCTTGTGAAAAAAAAATTGAAAGAGGGGATGTTACTACAGATCCCATGAACATCAAAAAGACAATAAGAAAATATTATAAATAACTCTATGCCCACAAATTGAGTAACCTAAATAAAATGGACCAATTTCTTTAAAGATATAATCTACCAAAACTCACACAAGATGAAATAGATACTCTGAACAGACCTATGTATATTAAGGAAACAGAATCCATAATTAATAATCAGCACCAAATTCAAATGGATTCACTGGTAAATTCTACTGAACACTTAAGAAATAATTTATACCAAATTTTCTAATCTCTTTCAGAAGATAGAAGCATGGGGATTGCTTCCAAACTGTTTCTATGAAGCCAACATTATACTAATATTGAAAGCAGACAATAGCAAAGAAAACCACATACCAATGTCTCTCATGAAGATAGATGCAAAAATTCTCAACAAAATATTAGCAAAGGGAATCCAAAAAGTACAAAAATAATTATATAGTAAGACTGACTAGGATTTATCCCAAGTATGCAAGGCTGGTTCAACATTCAAAAATCAGTTAATGTAATCCATCACATCAACAGGCTAAAAAAGAAATATCACAACAATAGACGCAGAAAAAGCATTTGACAGAATCAAACACCCATTTGTGATAAAAACAAAAAAGAAATGTAAACTAAGAATAAAGTGAATCTTCCTCAACTTGGTAAAGAACATTTACAAAAAACCTACAGCTAACATCATACTTAATGTTTAGAAACATGAATCTTTCCTGCTAAGATCAGGAACAAGACAAAGATGTTCCCTCTAACCACAGCCTTTCAACATCATACTTAAAATTTTATTTAGTGGGAAAGCCGGGATGGCTCAGTGGGTTAGGTGCTCACTTTGGAACCCCAGGACCGAGGATCGAATCCCGGCCTCAGCCCGTGTGGACCCATATGCTAAACTGGGGAGTGCCCCCAGTTCAGTTCTCGCTGGGGTGAGACCCCGGCCCAGTTCCTGCCCTGTGCAGCCCTGCCCACCTGTGGAATGAAACAATGTGAAAAAACCAATGATGTGCAACTATGGAGACTGTTCTGGGCCCTCCCCCTTCTCTCTGTCTCTGTATCTATCTATCTATCTATCTATCTATCTATCTATCTATCTATCTATCTATCTATCTATCTATCTATCTATCTCTGTCAAAAACAATAAAAAAGGGGAAGCCGGGATGGCTCAGTGGGTTAAGCGCTCACTTTGCAGCGCCAGGGACCAGGGATCGAATCCTGGCCCCGGCCCGTGTGGAACCATATGCTAAACTGGGAGCTCCCCCATTTCAGTTCTCTCTCAGTCTCTGTCTCTGTATCTCTCTCTGTTAAAAATAAATAAATAAAAATATATTTAAAAAAAAAAAAATTTTTTTTATATAGTGCAATAAGGTAAGTTAAGGTACAGTAAGGTAAGAAAGGAAAGGGAAGGTATTCAAGCTGGGAACAAAGAAATAAAACAGAAACAGAAAGAGCTGGAAAATCTTAAAATATGTAGAGATTAAACTACCCTACTTTTTAAAAACTTACTATGCTGTAATCAAGACAATGTGTTTTTTGATGAAAGAACAAATGCCAATGGAACAGAATAGAGAGCCCGTAAGGAGGCCCACACAAAGAGTCACCTGACCTGTGACGAAGGAACAAAGGCAATCCAATGGAAAAGAAAGATGTCTCACACACACACACACACACATACACACACACACACACACACACACACCAGTAACTGTGCTCTCTGAGGGGCAAGGAAAATGGCATTTTTCAGAGCAGTGTTCATGGCATTGTCCCCACCAGGAACAATGGCATCACCGGTGGAAGCCTTATGAAATGCAGAGTCTCAGGTTTGTGACCTACTGGAACAGAACCTACACTTTCACTAAGTCCCAGGGAACTCATTGCATCTGCATGGAAGGCTGAAGCCAGAGACTGGGCTCAGCTCAGCCCGCCTCAGTAAGCACTTTGTTGTCACCTTTCACCACGGGGCCTTTGGCAAGTTTCTAACCTGAGGCTTTTTTGTAATGTGGAGTGACATCCTGCCTTCTAGGTTGTGTGGAGATTTCAATGAGATCACATGTTCAAAACAATTTTACACAGCATCTTCCTGCTTTTGAGAACTCCAGGAATACTCTCAATGGGAGGAATGAACAAATGTGTTTAACATGATAACCTGCTAACTCAAATAAATGCTGGCTATACAAACATGTTCGTGGCATCATTATTCACAAAAGCCAAAAGATGGATGTACCCAAGTGTTCATTGACAGATGAATGGATAAACAGAATATAGTATATGTAAACAATGGAATATTATTCAGCCTTAAGAAGCAAGGAAATTCTGATACGTGGGACACCAGAAATGAACCTTGAGGACATTATCCTCAATGAAGTAAACGAGGCACAAAAAGGCAAACGCTGTATGAGGTACCTAGAGTAGTCAAATTCAGAGAGACAGAAAGCAGAATGCTGGTTGCCAGGGGCTGGGGGAGAGAGGAATGAGGCGTTAGTGTTTAATGGGTATGGAGTTTCAGTTTGTGCTAATGAGCAAGTCCTAGAGATGGATGGTGGCAATGGTTGCACCACAGTGTGAATGTACTTAATATCACAAAACTGTACATTTAAAAATGTTTCTAAAAAAGATACATTTTATGTAATGTGTATTTTGCTACCCACACACAAAATTGATGACCACTGACATGCCTACACTGTGGAGCACAAAGCCTGAACTAGAGCATCTCAGCCCCTGGACTGAAACCGTGGCTGAAGTCCCCTCAACTGAACAGGGACTGCCTGAGCCAGCAAGGTCCACCCTGCTGCAATCCTTCTCCCACCCTCACTGGTGCTTGAGTCCCCCCGTGTCTCAGATACCTCATCTCAGCTGAGGAAGCTTTTGCCACAGCTATGAGCACAGAGACAGAACTTCTGTTTGGTGAGAAATATTTAGAAATTCCCTGAATCTACTTTTTCCCCCTTATTAAAATTTAGGACATTTTCTTGCCTCCGCTTTGTGGCTTTTCTTATTCTTCTGGGAGTCCTTACCTAAGTGGTCAGAGATAGATGTGTGTTAACAAGACCTCAGGTGATTGTTCTATGCCCCCTAAATGAGAACCACTGCTCTGTTATTGCCCAAGAATGACCAGCTCTAGTTTGGGTGTCCTCACCACATATTCTCTCAGAATACCAGACTGTGATTTGCCAAGGTCTGTAGAGATAAATTCCCCTTGCCACTAACTTCTCTTCTACCTTAGGCTTCACTTTGCTCTTTAACAGTGTCCCTTCTGCCCTTCATCATTTGAAAATCTCACTCCTGGATAAAGAAAGCAGACAAAATATGAGTAGAATCCTTCTGTGTTCACATGGTTCTCTGCTTCCTCTGCCTTTCACCTTGTCCTTGGGTTTAGGAAAGCCCTCTTGTATTTTTCTTAACAATTTCAGGAGCCTTAGCACATTCTAACCCTGAACCTCCCTAGCACGACTCTGACAAATCTGGGTCGCTTTACCACCCCTCACCTCTGCAGGAGGCTGAGATGAGAGGCCACACTCTTTTTAGAATCCTACAGGGACAGCAATGTCACAGCCAACCTCAGCTTGGTTTCAAGGCAACTCCTATTGTAGAATCCTCCAGAAATTTGAAAGACTAGGAGGTCTGTTCCGTCTGGTTTTTACACCAATAACATTTCTTGCCTACAGCAATATTTGCTTGTTATTTTCCTGAAAGAGTCACAGCTGCTACCAGTAAACACTGTGTTGTTGCTTTCACAGGTACATTTTTCATTCGAAAATCTTCGTTCTCCAGTCTCTGCATTTTCACCACCCATCTCACCAATGTGAAGACTTGCCTAGGTGTTTTTAATGTATCAGATGGGTTTGGTTGACATTAACCTGAAGTTAGAACTCTGGAGAAAGAAGACATGCTAGAACCAAGCTAGTTTAATTTCCTCTTGGGATTCTTTCACTGTACATGTTCCTCCACCAGAGGATGGAGGGTCTTGTAAGACAACAGAAGAAGCCACAGGTTGGAGCTTACTTGGGGAATAAAGTTCCTTACTTAGGGAGTTGTACCAGAAACTTGAGAACTAAAGTTCCACAAAGATCTAGGACATCTGGAGGGGAAAGGTGACACAAATCATTAAGATCAGTACAAAACAAAAAAAAAAAAGATAAAACATGAAGTCACACAAATCCACTCATGTCAGTATTTTCACTGTAAGACTGAATTGTCTACCAAACAAAGGTGTTCTTTGTTTTTGTTTTTCTGGAAGAGGGAATACTGAGCAGAGAAGAGAGAAACTTGAGGAAATTAAAAAATGTTTTGGAAAAGCTGCTGAGGAAAATGAGAAAGGGAGACTATGAAACTAGTTGAAAAGAAATGCTATGGGCAAACTGCTAGTGGGAATGTAAACTGGTGCAGCCACTACAGAAAAGATAGCAGTTCCTCAAAAAATGTAATATATAACACACATATGATCCAGCAAATCTACTTCTGAGTATATGTTCAAAATAATTGACAGCAGGATCTAGAAGAGTTATTTATGCACACATGTTCATATCAGCATTATTTACAAATAGCCAAAGGGTGGAAACAACCCAAGTGCTCATCAAAAAAGAATAAACAAAATGTGATATATACAGTAGACTCTCTATTAACCAGAACTCAAGAAACTGGCACTGTCAAGCAACTGGCAAAAAAAATTTGAAGAAATAATACTGTAAATAAAAATTAATATCAATTTCCAGTGAAAATGTAAGTTTAAACTTGGCACACCACACCATAAGCCCACATGTTTGTGTCCCACTCCTGCCAATTCACTGTGTATAAACAAACCAGTCAGTTGGGATCTATTATTATTCATATTTTGTGTTCTCACCAGATTCCAAGTAAGCCTAAATGCATAGTGCTTACCCTCAAGCAGAAGATGGAAATGCGCAAGAGGCTTGAGAAAGGTGAGAGTCATAGAGGAATTTAATGTCAGTTTGTCAACAATCTATGACATTAAGTCTCAGTCTCAGAAGATAAAAGAGTTATACGGTATGTTAAGTTAGAGAGTGACAAGAGTGTGGAGAAGCAACATATTCTTCATACACCAAAACTAGAAGTGCTTGACCAGGCCTTGTACGAGTAGTTTTCGCTGAGGAGGTCTGAGGGTGACTATATGTCTGAACCTATGTTGCAGGAAGAAGTGAGAGAATTCCATGAGAAAATGAATACTGAAGCTCAGTGTTCATTTTCAAGTGGCTGGCTTACCCAATTCAAGGTTCGCTGCGGCATCCATAAGCTAGACTTGTCAGGTGAGCAGAAATCAGCTGATTTTGAGGCTACAGCTTTATTTCATGACAGATTTAGTGAATTGGTTTCAGAAAATGCTTGACCTCAGAGCAGATTTATAATGCAGATGAGACTGGATTAATGCGAAAGGGTCTGCCTAATTCTACTTTGGCTGGTGGTAATGAAAAGGTAGCTCATGGGTTCAAGCTAAATAAAGAGTGTATAACTGTGCTCATTTGTGCAAATGCATTGGAAAATCATATAGTAAAGTTGTGTGTGGTCAGCAAACCTGCTAAACCCAAATGTTTTAAAGGCATAACTAACCTTCCTGTAGAGCAGGGATTCCCAACCCCGTGCCCGCAGGCACCATGGCGCCCACGGCCCAATTTGTGTGCGCCCGCCATTATTTGACTGCATCAGAAGTTTTTCATAAATAAACACTAAGTAAAACTATATTTTTATACATTTGTTAGAATTTTAAAATACTGTTTGAGTATCTACACAGGTTTATTATATTCGTTGGTATGTTTGCGATATCGTATGTATAAGATTTTCCCTAGCTTTCGCCTTTGTACATGTCGCGTCTTGTGTAGCCGCTGCGCTCTTTAAACTCTCCTCCACCCAACCGGGAGACGCGACGTTGCCATTTTGATTGCGGTTGCTGGACTGATCGGGTCGTGACGGTTAGCTAGGATCACAGTGTTTGGATATATTCGATTTTAAATGAACTAAAAGCGAGGTAGGTCATCTATTACTATGGTGGCAATTTGATATGATATTGTAGTTCTATAACTACTTTTATTTTTATTTTTTTAGTCCTAAAATGAGTGGACCAAATAAGAGAAAAATGAACCTATAATTTTAACACAGACTGGGAGGAATCATACTGTTTCATTAATTTAAAAGGTAAATGCGTTTGCCTGTTGTGTGGCAGTAGTATTGCAGTGCCGAAAAAACATAATGTTGAACGTCACTTTCAGACAAGTCATACCATTTTTGATATGAATTATCCACTTAAATCTGAAGTAAGAAAGAAAAAAATAAATCAACTAAAATTAAGTTTAACTACTCAACAGACTGTTTTCACTAGACATGTGGAAAAATCTCAAAAGGCAACCATTGCTTCTTTCAAAATTTCTCACATGCTCACAAAGAAGAAAAAACCTTTCCAGGACGGTGAATTGTTAAAAGAAGCATTTCTGACTGCTGCCGATTGTTTGTTTGAGGAATATTCTAACAAGGGTGAGATTATGTCGTTGATACAAGACCTACAGTTGTCAAATAACACAGTCACAAGAAGAATACACGCAATTTCAAAAGACTTGCAAACTCAGTTCAAGACTGACTTGGAAATATGTGACTGCTTCTCTCTGCAATTTGACGAGTCAACAGATATATCAGACACTGCACAGTTGGCAGTTATGGTGAGAATGGTATTTAGTAACTTCACAGTAAAAGAGGAGCTGTTGCAAATATTACCAATGAAAGGACAGACCAGAGGTGAGGGTATTTATAAAACTTTCAGAACATACGCCAGGTCAATAAACATGCCTTTGCATAAGTTGTCTGCGATAACTACCGACGGGGCACCAGCAATGGTTGGTAAAAACAAAGGATTTATTGCCCTTTGCAGGAAAGATGAATCATTTTCAAACTTTATGTCCTACCACTGTATTATCCATCAGGAAGCTTTGTGTTGTCAAATACTGCCCTTTGAACATGTTATGAAAATAGTCACAAAGATGATCAACTCTATTCGAGCAGCTCCATTGCAACACTGACTTTTCAAGGCCCTGTTAGAAGATACTGAAGATAAAGAACACGATCTCATCCTGCATACTGAAGTACGTTGGCTCAGTCAAGGTAAAGTTCTTACAAGATTTGTGAACTTCATTGAAGAAATAAAAACATTTATACATGATAAAAATGAAAATTATGATGAACTAACAGACTCTTGCTGGCTGGTGGATTTGGATTTTCTTGCTGACACCATGGAAAAATTAGATTCTTTCCATTTGGAGTTGCAGGGAAAAGACAAAAATATAGCTGAAATGATAAGCTCTGTCAACGCATTGAAAGCAAAATTGACTTTGTTGATATCACATCTGCATATCAAGTCTCTCGTGCACTTCCCATATATGAGGAAAATGCTAGGTAACAATGAATTAAACGTG
>PVKE010035448.1:0-16854 GCA_004027555.1 Craseonycteris thonglongyai | reverse complement strand
GTGTTCTCCATCCCTCCAGGAGAGTCATGGATGTAACACTGCATTAGAAGCGCAGAGAAGCCTGTAGTAAAGGAGACAGTTAATTTTGATTTAACTACCATGTTCAAAATGTGATTACTTGTCACCACCGTTTACCCTATTAATAATATCTTGAACTTATTCTGGGAAACACACTTTGCTAGCCTAACCTGGCCACCCCGGGAAAGTTTTCCTAAAAATAATGTCAATAAAAAGATAAGTAAGAGAGAGAGAGAGAGAGAGAGAGAGAGAGAGAGAGAGAGAGAGAGAGAGAGAGAAAGAGAGAGAATGAATATTTGGGTACTTAATGAAATATTTAACTATCTAAATTCAGGTATTTAGGAGAAAGCTGACAAATTAAAGAATATCTCTCAAGTACATAATGTTTGATCCATAATCATCTCTCAATTAATGTTATATCATTACTTTTAAATTTTCATTTTCATTATTAGGACTCAACCACCCCCACCCTCAACATTGCTAACTAACAATTCTTTTTGACAGTTATTCCAATAGATTTGGGTTGCTGTTATTCTTATATCAGTGATGTACTTCTAGACATGATTCTGAGCTTACTAAAAACTAAAATTAAAAAAAAAATGTAGACATCTGTTCTCTAGTTGTCAGGCCCTATTACCTCTTTTCTCAACAGCACTATTTTGTAGGTCTGTTTTCAGGAGAGAACAATGTACCTCTCATGATATGTGACTTGCTTAAGCCAAGAAAGTAACATCTTGTTTAAAATATATTAAAATACTTGGGTTTTTCTTTATTAAAGAGTGTAGACTGCTACACGTGTTTATATCTCCTGTCTAAACCCCAGCGATTAAGAGGAGCTCACTGGGAAGCCTACAGCCTCCTGAAAGAAGCATTCCCTGGATGGGGGCAGAGACCACCTCAGGCTCCTGCCCTCCCCAGCAATGTCTTGCTCCTTTGAGATTAGTTCCACCACACTGTTCCGAAGAAGACAGTCACTGTGCATAGTGCACTGGAATAGTGTCTGTTACTCATTAGACTATTACAGCTCTGTGTGTGTATGTGTGTGTTGTGGGATTAGGGGTGTTTCCTTTTTTTACATAATTTTAGTTCTATACTCCTCTCTCTCTCTCATAACACCCTTTTAGATATGTGATATTGCTGAATGCAAAACTTAAGCTTATAAAACTTTCCAATTAGTGTCTATAGAACTTTTGCGGGGGGTGGGAATTGAGTAGCATCTTCTTAAAGATGATTGTATCACAAGATGATAGCTTCTAAGTTGCCAACATATATATAATGAGTATGGATATACATGTGTACGTGTGTAGGCTGTCCAGAAAGTATCCAGCCACGTACCTGCTCACATTAACAATGGCTAATTTTTTTTCAGACAGCCCTCATATACATGATAAAATATCCTTTCCTGTATTGGTTATGACACTGGTTAATCTACTCTGAAGCTGCAGTTGAAGAAACAAAGCTAATGTTATTTGTTCTCTACTGATATGCATTTCATCTTAAAAACAAGTAAGCCACCGTTATAATTATGTTCACGCAACATCAAACATGTTTTATTGCCTCTGACGCTATTGTTTTGTATCAGTCATGTGTACTCTAGGCTATTACACGTAAGTTAAATATTCTAGTTATACTTCAAGGTGGTGCATTTGCATTTCCTTCAAAAACAGAGGTGGGAGTGTGGGTCCTTTGCTCCTGAGCTGTGCCCATAAACCAAGCTGGAGACAGGAGCTGCCAGAACTCTTAGTGGCAGCCTGAGATGTGCAAGGAGAGGAGCTATATATTTAAAGAATGCAACTTAAAGCACATAATTGTTGGCTTCAGGCACCACTGAAAATAAATTTCCCAGATGACAATCAAAAGTCAATTTAATTGAGAGATGGAGAAAAATCTCAGAGGGCAGTTATCACCCATGGCCACAAGTATCTTATTTTTTAGTGTACATTTATGGTTATGAGAATATATATATATATATATATATATATATATATATATATATATATATATATATATATATATATATATATATTTTTTTTTTTTTTTTTTTTTTTTTTTTTTTTTTTTTTTTTTTTTTTTTTTTTTTTTTTTTTTTTTTTTTTTTTTTTTTTTTTGGTGTTTTTTTTCTTCATCATTGTGTTGGTAGAATAGGTTGATATGAACCTGTGTCTGGGAAAAGAATATAAAGTCAGAAAATAAATATTTCTTCATGTGTATTAGACATGACATTGTTTGGACACTCGTATGCTTTTTTAAGAATTAAAGCAAAGGTATTGCTAATTTTTACTTGCTAGTTTGCAATTGTACCAAGTAATGCAATGGGCAAAGTCTCAAATATTATTACCAGAATGATCATTCCTGGTAACTAAGTAAACTGCAACAACCACACACACATCATTGTTTATGACATTAATATGTATTGCTTAATAATATAGGCAAAATTGTTCTTCCCAATTCTGTTGAAACAGATTTTGTTAAACTGGTGTATGAAGAAATTGGTTGCTTCTAAACTTCTAAAGTTGCTTCTGACTCCCTTTCAAGAATCAATTCTCAGAAAGGTGTTTGAGAGACGAAGGTCGTGAACTCCCCTGGAAGCTTTCTGAAGGATGTGAAAGAGGATAAATTGCTCTTTCCTGCCAGCTCCAAAGCAGCCCTGTTTCTCACCTCTGGAAATGCATCTGGAAACTATTGCTCCTGGACCATTTCCTCTGCCCTCCAGGTAGGCTGTGGCCTCTCGGGTCTGGAGCCTTCATTAACCAGGCTGCTCAGCACAGAAATCACGAGTGAGCTCAGCCAGCCTGAACAGAAATTGCCCCATTCTCTAGCTCTTACTGTTCTTTTGAACATTTTCGAGTTTCGTTCATTCAATATAGCATCTGACCCAACACTCTGTTTTTCAAACAAGAAAACTGGTAAAATAAGAAGCATTTTGTTCAAGGTGAAACTGCTAGTTTACGAAGGTCCAGTATTGGAATCCAGGTAGGCTATTCTCAGTTCTGGGCTGCTTGTTCTATTGCCTTCCACACTTGCCTCACAAGGGCCTGGCAACCTCTCTGGGAGTAGAAGCCACCAAATTGCAAGGGGAGACTCATGAAGACGGTCCTCCAATTCATCCCATTATGGTCCTTTTTTGGGGGAAAGGCACACCTAGTCTTATTTGTTCTGAAAACTGATGACACATTTAGCTCTTATACTCTCGTGCTTCAGTTATGGTTTCTCAATGCAGCATAACATTTTATGGAGCTGAGAGTGATATTGATACAGGATATTAAGCAAAACTTAAGATAGTCAGGAAGGCTTCGGTAACCATAATGCCCACATCCAAGGACTGTGAACCTAGGGCTTCTGGAACAAGGTGACCAGGTACTGAAAGACAAGATAGAGGACGCCAAGGCCAGTGACACCCAGAATCCCATCAACCAGGCATATCCCCCGACCTAGGGAGATAAGTGTTAATAATTAATCCCAGAACTTTGGTGAGTTGTTTCAAAACTCACTTAGGTGGATCATCCAGGCACATGAACTGAAAGCTAAAAGCAGGGCTTTGGGTAAAATAAAGGGTATAAAAGGAGTGGCTTGCATTCATAGTGCGGGCATTTCACTTTCGGGTGAAAGCTCTTGTCAAAGAGCTTTCTTTTTCCCAGTAAACTTCTGCTTAACCTTTCCTGTGGAGTCCGTGTCTCCATTCTTTGAGTGCGCCAGACAAAGAACCTCAGACAAGGCGAGAAACCTCATTTTCATGTTTCAATATTATTTAAAATGTGATCTGATGTGAGAATATGTGAACAATATAATAGGTATACAGACTTCTCCCTCTTACCTTTCATGCTTTCGAAGAAAACATTCAATTTTAAAGGAGATACTACAGTTTGTAAGAATAAAGCAGCATTGTTCTTTCTTTTTATGCCAGTAAAACTTACTATCCAAATCTAGAAAAAAAAAGTTTTCATTAAATAAAACTATAACTGGTATTTTATCAGTTGAAGAAACTACTAAGCACATAACTTCACAAGTTATGTATGATGATAGAATCAACCATTTGGTATTTTGATTGATTTTGATTGTGTCCTTTGCTTGTTTATGAAGTTGCTTTGGAAGGTCTGTGTAATATAAATTGTATTTAATTTCCACAGTTCATATGAGGAAACACCAAGCTACTAAAGGATTGCAGGTTTCTCTAAGTGTCACACCTATATTAGCTGTGGCAAACCAGAACTTATGTCTGGAACAATGGTTTACCAGCCAGTCATCATTAACCTGATTTTTTTTGCGTGCGGTTTGTCCCTTTACAATTAATTTAGTAACTAACCTTTCCTGGAAGTAGCAACACTAATTTCTCCCATTTCTTAATATAAACACTTAAACAATTTTAGAATAGTTTTAGGTTTACAGAAAAAATGTGAAGATAGTATAGTTTCCTTATTAACGTCTATTAGTATGGTACTTCTGTCACAATTAATGAGCTGATATTGCTACATGATTATTAATTAAAATCTATACTTTATTCAGATTTCCTTAGTTTGTACCCAATGTGCTTTTTCTTCTCTAGAAATTGATCTTGGACCCCCCATTACACTTAGTCATCATGTCTGCTTAGGCTCCTCTTGTCTGTGACAGTTTTGGACATTTCTTTGAGGACTATGACAGCTTTGAGAGGTGCTATTCAGGTGTTTTGTAGAATGTCCTGAAGGTGGTATTTGACTGATGTTTTCTTCGTGGTTAAACTGGGGTCATGGATTTGGGGGATGAACAGCACAGAGATACAGTCCCGTCCCCATCGCAGCTTTTTAGTGGTACATGTTAGCAACACAACTTATCAATGTTGATGGCAATCGTGATCAGCTGGCTGAGGTAGAGTCTGTCAGGTTTCTCCACTGTAAAGCCAGCCTCCTCTCCCCATTTTCATACTATCTGCTTTGGAAGGAAGTCACTGAGCACAGCCCTGGGACATAGCTTATGGAGCTATATCCCTTGAGGGAGGAGAACCCACATAATTATTTGGAATCTTCTGCATTGGAGATGTGTTTATTCTTTGCTATTTCTTTATTTATTGAGTCAACCAGTTATTTATATCAAAATGGACTCAGGTATTTCTTTGAGTTATAATCTAATACTACTTTTTTTTTTTTTTGGCTCAAATTATGACTTTGGCCGCTGGAAACTCTTGTAGTTGGCTCCTGTATCCCTTTAACATAGGTATTAATGTTGTGGTTATTTGCATTTTGTGCTCATCCTTATTTTTTTGGCACTTCCAGGTAGTCCAAACTTATCAGGTATACTGCCAATCACAGCTGTAAAACCACTCATTTCTCTACGAAGCCTTAGTTAGTTTGTTGGAGAATATTATTAGACACCAAGATGGCAACATCACTTGCTATGGATATTGTCAGTTATTTGAATTTTCACAATTTTATTAGGTGTGTCATAGTATTTGTTGTCATTTCCCCAGTCACAAATCATTTGAGCATCTTTTCATATGTTTATTTGCCATCCATATATCTTTTTTGGTAAAGATATGTGTTCAGCACCTTTGTTCATTAAAAAACAAATTGAGGTTTTTTTGTTTTTTCTAATTATTGTTGAGTTTTAGTATTTTATGTTGAGTTGAATATTTTGATACAAGTGTTTTACTAATATCTGTTTTGCAAATATTTTTGTAAGTATTCTTGTGGCTATAACAATATATTAAAACATTATATATACATCAATGAAAATCCCAAATTTGCTATAAAAAAACGAATCAGGTAGATTTGAAGTTTTGAGAAAAGACCAGTTAGACTTAAGAAATTACATATTCTCTTTAACTTGAAATTGGTTATTACTTTTAAAATTACAAGCAATATTTTTTTTCCTTTCTTTTAGTTAATCTCCCAGCAATAGCCACTGTGACTTACCCAGCATTCATTCTTCTATATTTCTTGCTAAGAGCCCTCTTGTTTTCTTCTATACAGGGGGCAGTATACCAGCTCCTGTGAATAAGTAAAGGTTGCCCCTGACACTCATGGCAATGCTATTTCCTTTTGCTGATGTCCACATAAAAGTAACTCCTAGTGAATACAATGTAAATATTCAAAGGGACGTATGGTAGAGCATTTTACAGGAAGGCACTCTCCTTTATAAAAGAAAAGGCCACATGACAAAAACAAGTTGCTTTTGACCCTTTCCCTCTCTCTCCCCTTGGATGCTCTCATTTGAAAATATGAAGTTTGGAGCTTTGCCAGCCACCTTTCAACCATGAGATGACCAGTCTGAAAACTAATGTCAACATGCTGAGAAGGTCAAATAGAAGAAAGAAATGATATTTGGGTCGTTGAAGACATTATTGAGCCATGAAACCAAGTCTGGAAAGTCTACCTCCAGATGTCTTGTTTTAGTGAAAGTTAAATATCTATTATTCAGCCAGTACTTTTCAATATTTACACATCATGGCTTCATATAAAATCGTATTTGTACAGTATACTGGAGTTAACCAGTAAAAAAATTCTCACAGACAGAAACAAGATGCTTAGGGATTTTGATTCCCTTCTGGCATCTGTATTATAACCATACCTAAGATTAACATTTCAGCCACCTGCCGCCCGTTCATGGCACATTGTAGCACACTGGTTGAGAAGGTCTGGTTTCAGACACATTCTGTAACTTGAGACAGAATACATTTTAATTATGATGCATACTAAGTGCAGCTTTAAACCCATGCAGAATATTTCTTGTCATGAAAACCAACCTAAAAGATAAAGTCCAATAAAAGGAGGCTCAGATTTGCACTACTCTGTGATTATTCAAATGTGAGCGAAGTAGCTTTTCAGAATATGAGGGCTGTCCAGAGAGTGCCCGGTCATGGAATATAAAAAATAGAGGCATTTATGGCTGGACTTTTTCTGGACAGCCCTCATCTACCTAGGAGAGATGGGTTAGAAAGAGATAAGATATTTTATCTTTGTATTTATACTGTGCTTTTAATTTAACTGCTTTGGCATATTATGGTAAGCTAACAGATTTAGAGGACATATCTTTGCAGTAAAAAAAGAAAGGTTTAAAGTATAAGTTATTATTTGAACAGCTGTATCTAATTCATAATATGGAAATCATACCCAGCCAACTCAAGTGAAAAAATAACTAAAAACAGTTTGAAAAACCACTGAGAATGCAAGGAAATCCCAACGTGCTTTCATAACCATCTTCCCAATATATTAGAGCCCTGTGGTTACTCCAGCGCAGGGTTTCCTAACGGCGAACTGACTCCAGCTGTACTTACAGTGGATAATTTTTAAAGGTCTTACCAGATCTTGTGTTCCAAATCAGGACTGTGATCCCTAAAGAGGAAACACATCCAAGCATTTCTTATTCATAGTTAAATAGGTTCTCCTGGCCACAGACAATGAAATTCACAGGATTTATACTGACTCCTGTTCAGGAATAAATTGTAGACTGTGAATATCTCTGAATCACATACTAACCCTCAGCTTTTATTATTTATTTAATTTTATTTAATTTATTTATTTATTTATTTTTTTTAAAGATTTATTTATTTTATTGTTTTTGACAGAGAGAGAGAGGAGAGATACAGAGACAGAGAGAGAACTGAACTGGGGGAACTCCCCAGTTCAGCACATGGGTCCGCACGGGACACAGCCGGGGCCTGGATTCGATCCTCGGTCCCCGGCGCTGCAAAGTGAGTGCTTAACCCACTGAGCCATCCTGGCTTCCCCAATATTTTTATTTTTTTTATTGTTTTTGACAGAGAGAGAGAGAGATACAGAGACAGAGAGAGAACTGAACTGGGGGAGCTCCCAGTTCAGCATATGGGTCCGCATGGGCCGGGGCCGGGATTCGATCCTCAGTCCCCGGGGCTGCAAAGTGAGCGCTTAACCCACTGAGCCATCCCGGCTTCCCCTTAATTTATTATTAAAAAGTTGCTGAAGCATAAATTTCTTGGAAACCAAGTACTTTTTTTAGGACAAAATGTGGCAGATATCTTTCTTTTCCACATGCTAATTTCAATTACTTAAAATATATTATATATACATATATGCATATACACACATACACACACATTAAATATATCTTTAGTATATATTTCAATACTTATATTGTAATATATACTTTACATTAAATGTAATATCATGTCTAAGTGTAATCGCTCATTTACTTATTCAGTAAAATCATTTAACTCAGCATACCATCGTGTGAAAAGGCATCTGTCATTAGTTGATTCATGGTTTGGATATGATTACTAAGATTGATATAAACTTCTTTTTTTTTTTTTTTGCAAATATGAGATTGTCAGCAAATGATGACATCTGCAAAGTATGAAAGTACTACATTTGCAAAGTATGAAAGTACTAGAAACTTTAAATTGGCACTTTTCCTGGTGTTAGTGGTTTTGATTCAGTGTGTCCAGTTCTTAATATATGGATAGGGGTAAAAGTCCATGGAAATGAGTGAAACTTTGGCCTTTAGTCACGCCAGCTGCAAACACAACAGTGCTACACTCTGAAGCCAGCGATATGAGCAGGACTGCCAGGGGCATAAAGCTTCGTCCTTTGCGGTTTTCTGATTGGCTCCAGGTTTTGTGCATATGATTTGGCTTATTTCTAGAGTAAGGCAAAATACTGACTAACTTTGTGGTGTGCAATTAATGTGCTAATTTTAGCCTGGCATTAGAAATGGTTCTAATAGACATGGGAACTCTGGTCAGGTTCGCCTAGACTCCTCCTTGCAGAAGGCAATAAATAGCTCAGGAGAGCCAATGCATCTACCGGGATGATTTCAGCCAGGGAACAGCAACCCTTGGATTGTGAGCATGAAATGATTACTCTCTGGTCCTATTAGCATCCACAAAAGCTATTAAAATGGTTTTCCAGTTTCCTTTCTAGGAAATAGGGTTTATATGAAACTCCAATGGGAAAACAGGAGATGAAACTAAATATTAAAAAATAATATAATAATTGCTATTGTTTAAAGCATCCAAGTTCACCTTGGGGTGACAGTTGCTCAACTCTCTGTTGAAAGAAGCATCTCTCCAATGACTTCACTGAGGAAAATAAAAATAATTGTTTTACAGAAGCACCTAATCCTACCTGATGATTTTTTTCCCCACAAAGGATCTCATTTCCACATCTCGAAAAATGTCAATAACCTAGCAGTTTTCAAATGAGCTTGGAAGATAGTTTACTAACCTTGTCTTCTAAAGCAAGGATTTTAAAAAGCCTGGAAAGACCTTGTCTGTGAAATATGATAGAAAAATACAAGTTCAAGCCAACAAGAAAACAAACAAAAACAAAGAGTAGAAGATTTTAAGAAGGTAGTCAAATATATTATTAATATGTTAATATAAAAAAGAGTAGGAAGAGGACAATAAATTAGGGCATCAGGAAGCAATTATTTATTTTTTTAAGACCAAGAATCTGGACAACACCATTTGAAAGTGACCAGTAAAGGAGAAACAGTAAGTAGACACCCCTTTCTTGAGAATTATGAAGAGGAGATGAGGAAGGCAGTAAAACATTGATAAACATATACATGCAACCAGGGGCTTTCTTTTTAGGATGAGAGAAACTTGAGCACGCTATAAGCCAGAAGAAATGTGCATACAGAGTTGGAAAGGGGGAAATGCAGGAGTAAGAGAGGACACCTGAGGGAGAAAGACTCTTAAAGAGATGAGAATGGATGTTATCAAGAGTAAAGATGGAGGAACTGGTATTGGGAAGGAGAAGGGCTAACCATTTCCCAGTTTGGAGGAAGTGAACCAGATGAGACAGGAAATATATGGAGTTGGTAGGGATGAAAAGTGGATACAGGTCACATGTGATGGCTTGATTTTCCTCATATTAAAGATAACTTGGGTGAACTGGAAAAAGAGAATGAAAGTCTTTGAAGGAACCCCTCTTCTCCCAAAGAGATGAAACAAACTCAGGTCCTTTTTTCCCCAATGATTTAGAATATGGCATGTGAGATAAAATGACATTCACAGAAAACTACGTGTCTAAACCAGTTAGCTTCAGGAAACCTTCAATCCTGGACATCTGTATGCAGACCTTTAATACGGACATGGGGGAGATATCTAGTTTATACAGCTATCCAATTTAGTTGATTTTCAAAATTCAGTTCATTCAGTGTTCATGGAGTGCTCACCATGATGCCGATGAGGGCATGCCTTCAAAATTTTGTTGTTGAAATTTTATAAGTTTATTTGAGCCAAACTGACAACATATGCCAGGGGGCAAGATCTCAAAATGCTCCAGTAAATTTTTTTAAAGCTTTATTTTATTGTTTTTGATAGAGACAGAGAGTGACTGAGAGAGAAAGACAGAAAGAGACAGAGAGAAGAGGAAGGTCCCAGAGCAGTCTCTGTAGTTGTACATCATCAGGTTTTGACATGGTTTTGTTCCACACAGGTGGGTGGGGGCCACACATGGTGGAAACTGGGCAGGGGGCCTCCCACATGGGAGGCACGCCCCCTTGAGTCAGGGGCTGAATTGGGGACTAAGAACCAAACTGGGGGCCTCCCGCTTGTGAAGCACACCCCAGTTCAGCATATGGGTCTGCACAGGCTGGGGCAGGATTCGATACTTGGTCCCTGGGGCTGCAAAGCAAGCGCTTAACCTACTGAGCCATCCCAGCTTCCCTACTCCAGTGAATTTTTTAAAAGAGCACTTTAGCATTCCAGGAAATTTATTCTTAGTCAAGAAAAATTCAGAAATTTTTCTACTTTACACTTTTCTTGCCTTGTTTCCTTTTTTCCTTTGACCAATATTCTTTCATCAGGAATGTTATAAATATATAATTTTCCAGTAAGTCTGTAAGTGGCGTCTGAATCATTGGCTTATCAATCCTATTTTATATGTCTCAGAAAAAAAAAAAAAGATTTCTGTCTGAAAAGATTGCCTTTGGATGCTCTAGTACAATTATGACCTTGGAGAAAATATAGTAGCTTTTTGCTAGAAATGGTATCTGACTGTCACTGATATCTTATAGGTATTTTATCTGAGAAGAAACAAAGAGTCACTTCAAACTTCATAAAGTAAATCCTAATAGTCTCTTAAATGCAGGACTGGAAGATGACTGGGTTAGCAACCCATTTAGGTTGAGTGATAGTAGGTTTCCAAAGCTGAAAATGAGAAAAATATTAAGCCAGAAATACTGTTTGGGGCCTTACAAGCAGGAAGAATAATATAAGCATGATTTTCATGATCAAGACTATTTATAAAAAAGAATACAGAGATTTAATATGCCTTTTATTTTGAACAACAGTAGGAAAATATAAATGGAATTTTTTTATTTCATGAAAAAATATTTTCTAATTTGGATACATAGAAATGCTATGATAGAGGAGCATAAGTTTTCAC
This sequence comes from Craseonycteris thonglongyai, assembly GCA_004027555.1. Lineage (NCBI taxonomy): Eukaryota > Metazoa > Chordata > Mammalia > Chiroptera > Craseonycteridae > Craseonycteris > Craseonycteris thonglongyai. The sequence continues at coordinate 5,494 of PVKE010035448.1, read as the reverse complement.
AGAGAGCACGTAGAGGAGGGCGGGAGTTGGGCAACCAGTATGTGGGAGATCCCAGTGTGACTGCAGAAGACTGGACCACTTTTATCTATTAGGAAACGTACTTGAATCCTACTGGCTATCTCTGCTGTTGAATCTGTAACTGAGCCCACAATAGCAAAACAATATATATTTATATTGTTTATATATATTCATATAAGGACAATTCCATATATTTTTAAATATCAGAACAAAATTTACCTAATGCAATTATTTCCAAAGGAACTTTATTTTTCAACCTATCCATTTACTAGGTAAATGATTTCATTTTTACTGTAAGTATTTTCTCTTTTCAGAAATTGTGTTCCATTGTTGATTATAAACCAAAGGCCTTGTCTAAAAATATTGAAGTGAACTATGGCTTACAGAAAACTGGAGGTTGATATTTTTAATTCTTCTGTGGAAAATCTTCTTTTGCTCTTGATGTTAGATTGTTTCTGCTTTGTTTTCATTTTATAGCTGTGGTTATTTTTGTACATTCTTTGGGATCTTACTGATAAATTAAATGTTACTTAAAGTGCAATCACTTTATAAGTGTTTTAGTTTGTTTTCCACACGAATACCCATAGTTTGCCATATTTTTTCATTGTTTATAGTATTGTCATTTTTTATTATAATAAGGATATGGTTAGAGATTCTAGAAAATGCTTCTTTATTTACTAATGAAGAAAAAGCTATTGGAGATAAGAAGGGACACAGAAGAATCCAGAATCTATTTTCTAGAGCAATATTCTCTCGCAGCAAGAGAATGGTACAAGTGCCTTTACGAGTTAAAATGAAATGGTAGCAACAATGTTTTCCTGGTTCACAAAAGGCCCAATAAGAAGCTATTCCACCCAAAAGCAGTATTTAACACTTCAGTGTCATCTTCCACTCTTTAGGATTATAGTAATACATCACTATGTATAACGTGACTCAGTCCCAGCCAAGGGACTCACAAGACATTATACTAGTTCAACTTATAGGATAGGAAGCTTTCAGATGAAATCTTGTAAGATCTTTCTCTCAAATGCCCCAATAGTTTAGACATTAAGTGGTAGAAGCCTAAAATATTTAAGTGTGTTCTAGGTCTCATGCATCCTGCCAGAATGAGAGAGGTATAGAGCTGACTCATTCCTCAATGCCCTCCAGATGTGGTGCTTTTGATGTTTTGTTGACTGATGGGTTAATTGTTGTTTTCATAAGAACTCTCCACTGCCATGGCTGCTAGAGTCCCTCTACCTTTCAGCTAATGTTACCAATAAATAATACCAACAAATGGAAGCCAAAATAATATAAGCAACAGCTTTTTCCTTTAAGAGAGAAAAACAAACAACAACAACAAAAACACCTTTTACTGTGAAATAAAACACATAAAATGCACACACAAAAAAAGTACAGTTCATTGAATTGTTGTCAAGCAAACACGTGGGCTAACAGACTAGCAGCACACCATTCTTCCCACGGTCTCCTTCTCCCCCCAAATCTCCTTCTCCTCAAGGATAAACACAGTCCTGACTTTAATAGAAAAGCTCCTCTTGCTTTCCTTCACTCAAATTACCACCTAAATCGAAATCATTAAGAACTGCAGTTTAATTTAATCTGCTTTTGTGAAACAAATTATATGTTTTGTTCAGGTTCTGATTTCTTTCACTAATCACTGTGATTGCCAAATACCTCCATGTTCTTTGTAGCTACACTTCATTCATTTTTATTCCTATTGAGTATTCCACTGTACCCCAATTTATTAAATCCATAATTGATGGACACTTACATGTCCAGTTTTTAAATATTATGAATGATATTGGTATGAATATCCTTGTACCTATTTTGGATATACTTATAAAACACTGGTACATGTGTATTAGGTATATCTAGGAGTAGGATTGCCGGGTCACAGACAATACATGTCTTCAACTTTAGAACTTCTCCTAAGTGGTTATGACAATTTACTTTGCCTATGGCATTGTGTTAAAGTTCCTTTTGACTGCACAACTTCATCTAATAATACTTGTGGGATTCTCACTGTAAATATAATTTGCATTAATTTTATGTAGCTATTGACCATTTGGATGCCCTTTTTAAGTACCCGTTTAAGTCTTCTACTAGTTTCCTTTGTGAGTTACTCCTTCCATGCTGATTTTCAGGAGTTCCCTATTATTCTGAAATATAAGCCCCATATTATTTATATGTGTTAGAAATACAATCTTTTCCCAGTCTATGAGTTAACTTTATTTTGTCCTGACAATATTTTTTAAAAGAGTAGTTTTTATTGATTACTCTAAGTTATCAGTCCTTTACTCACTCTATTTGAACAGTGCGTTGGATATTTTTTAACACCCTTTCATTCCTCTATAAAATAAATTATTTTCAATAAGAATCAAGAATTCAAAGAAATAATGTAATGAAAAGGTGAAAACTTTCCTTTTTGTACTTTGTGCATAATTATGGTAGTAAAAAAATATATCAATAAAAAAGAATAAAAGATTCAAAAGCAAAAAGAATAATACGCACATGTATTTTTAATTATACCACTGTAGTCAAAGATATGCTCTAGTTGCTATAGTTGCATCCACTGACTCAGTATTGTTTTATGATATTAATACCTCACTTAAAATTCCTGACATTTTTTTATAAGCCTCTCTATAAAATTACTGATTTCTCAACATAAGTAAAAATAGTTTCAGAATAAAAAAAAACTACAACTATTTATTCAGTAATTTTCATGTATACATAACTATTTAAACTTTCATCTATTGGTTTGTTTGTTTCACACTGATACATTAATATTCGATGTAAATAATTGTTTAGTAACTACATGAATTTTCATAAAACTGAAGTAATCAAGATAATAAAATGTTAAAGGTATGTCAGTAACATGATTTTTTAGTAGCTATAATTATAACTTTTATAGGCTTTTAAAAATGTTTTTGGACAATTACTAAAAAATTATTTACACAGAATATTATTACTTCAGATTGTAATTAAAAGATCAAATTTCAAACTATTGGGTTTTAACACAGTAATGTAAAACAATATATTTTAATATAAATGATATTCACTTAGCATTTTAATTGCAAAATTTTTTAATAAAATATTTTTCCTTAATGTACAATTTTAGGTATTCTATTATTCTTGGGTTGCTTTTGTTGGTTGTGTTTTTCTTAAAGTTTGCTACTGTAATCTATATTTTTAAATTCATTTTCATTCCTTGAAAAACTATTTCTGTTTTTTTTATTTTCAAGTCTTGATTTACCTGATATTATCTTGAATTTTATTTATAATTTATAATCTTATATTGGGATTTTCTAGTTATCTTACTGTTACTGTTTCTAACATTATATTGTGGTATTTTACAATCATTGTAACTGAGAAAGTATATAAATTTTAATAAACTGAAAGAAATGTGCCTTTCATAATTGTTGGGTACAATATTTTAAGTAATTTAGGTAAAATTTGTTAATTGTGTAAAGTCTTCTATATCCTTACTAATTTTTTTATTATAGTTACTAAGAAATTGTTGTTAAAACCTTCCACTAGAATTGTGAACGTCTGTTTTTTACTGTTTTTGCTTTATGTGTATTAAAGCTATATTAATAATTAGTTATGTGCAAATTTGCGGTTATTATGAGTATGAAGTGAACTTGTCCTTTTAATAATTATGAAGTGTCCCTCTTTATTTCTAGTGATACTTTAAAGTATCCTCTGTTTGATATTAATGAGAGACAACAGGAAAAGTTGTCTTTAGCTTAATTTTGTAAGTTCTAACAGTGAAATTCAGAGGATTTATATTTACATTAAAAATGGTTACAGAATTCTTTTCAACAACAAAATATATTAACTAGCCTCTCAATAGGTAAAACAAATATTTGTGGTAAAATATTGTGTAGTGAATTGTCAGCAATATCTTGACGTTTATAAACTCAAAATACAAAGGATTACAGTAAGTTATGTTAAGACAAGATGGCCACAAATGTTTTGTTTTACCATTGTGAAATAAATTGGTGTCCAAGAGAGATGGAGTGTTGCAATGATCCTGGTAATTATAATAATGAGAGACTGCTGAAGTATTTAATTTGTAGAGTGTATACCCTAAAGTTATCTCATTTGTAAATTGTTTATTTTAATGTATCTATATTTTGTTTCAGTTTCAAGGAACAAATGTAAAAAATGATTGAAGGTTGAAATTCCTATCAGGTTTTATTTTCTTGCAAGGTAACCATATTTTGGGAGAAAGATTCACACACACAAATGTATGTATGTATTTATATTTATGTACACACTCATTTTTTAATATATGTATTTACATTTACATATACACATACACATATAAAGAGAGGAAGAATGTTTTCAAAATCTTTCAAGTAGTAGTACCACTTGTTAATATCAACTATAGTTACCACTTAATTCCTTTAATCAACACAAAATTGCTATGAGCTATCATTATCTGACTTTCAGAAGAGGGATCAAAGTTCAGGGAATGTAAATAAACTTCTGAAGATCACACAGCTTATAAGAAACAGAGCTGTTATTAAAAAGCAGGTCTTTTGGAATCTAAAATCCATGTTATTTGCACTATTATGTGCTGTTAAGAAGTACCTGTTTTATGTCAAATTGGAAGCACAATGACCAAAAACAGTGCAAATGAAATAATGCTTTTAGGCTACTAAAGTCCAACTTTAAGAAATGTATAAATTGTCATAAATGCTGGAGAAAATCCAGGAAACCATAACAGACTCTCTTGGCATGCAGTATTGAGGCCATCCAGATGCAAAATCAATTAGGAAAGGCCAGAGATCAAAGAGCAATACTGTGGACATTGTTTCATAAATAACAGAGATGCAGGGTCTGTTTGTCTTCATCTTTAATCATTTCTAAAATAGTCTCCATGAATATAGATTATATGAGTAGGCAGGTATTGAAGTGTTTTTTAAAGTACAGCAGTGTCTGTGAATGAGGAATGTGATGTATATAGATGTATTCTAAGAAAACCTGGTCTGTGAATACCTGACCTTTCTATATATGAAATAAGGAATGATGAGTCACTTTTGAAAAAAGACTCTTACTTAGAAAAGTGATTCTGCTGCATTCCTTTAAAATCCAAACTCTTCTTATGCTTTTAGGAAATAATTCCATTTATAATAGTTATATTTATAATAGTTATAATAGCTATAGTTATATATATATATATATATACACACACACACACAGATATATATATATGTAACTGTTATATTTATAATAGTTACATTTCTCAGGAATATATGTATTGTGCAAACTACCATGAACCATGTATAAATGTACTTGCATACATGTAATATTTAAAGAGGGTTAAAGAACAACTAGTGTGGAATAATAAAATCATATTCACAAGCAAATGCAACCAAATATTTGGTTTATTTTGATTATTTACAGTGCAGAGTGTATGAAAAAATATATTGTCCTAATCAAGAGCAATCTGCAATTCCAGTTTGGGCTC